>CAKAKR010037455.1:0-15080 GCA_916700685.1 Adelosebastes latens
AACTGGTCCTCTTACTGGTTTTTACTGTTCTGGATCTGATGGTCTGGTGTGTCCCCCTTCCCCTCCTCAGAGCCCCCTACCTGCTCCCCGGAGCAGTTCTCCTGTACCTCGGGAGAGGTGGACTGCATCCCTCAGGCCTGGAGGTGCGACGGTTACCCCGAGTGTGACGACCGCAGCGACGAGAAGGACTGTCCCGTCTGCTCCGAGTCCGAGTTCCAGTGCGACAGCCGCCAGTGCATCGACCTGAGCCTGCGCTGCAACGGAGAGATCAACTGTCAGGACCGGTCCGACGAGAACAAGTGTGAAGGTGAGACCGGGAACGCTCGCTTCAAGATTCAAGATCTATTCTTTAACGTGATGATGAAGGATTTACCAGGGACCTGACTGGTGTTTGTCTCTCTGTTTGTCTCCCAGTACGTTGTCCTCCGGACCAGTTCACCTGCTCTAATGGTCAGTGCATCGGGAAACACAAGAAGTGCGACCACAACATGGACTGTACCGACAACTCTGATGAGATCGGCTGCTGTAAGTCCCACAAACATCTGAAAACACCTTCACAGTAAATCATATCGAACAAAGTACATATAAACGTATTAACAGGAATAAAAGATCATTTTCTAAACATCCCTCTGAGCTGCGACAGGTTTCTGATGGTCGTAGTCACATAAAGTTTTAGAAAACTCAACATAGATAAATAATAAATAACTGAAACTAAATAATAATAAGAAATAACAAACATGCACATACATGTGTGGACACATACGTTTATACATGTTCTCATTTATTATGGAGGACTAAAGCTTCCATTACCATAAATAAATAAATGAATAATAAAGAAAAATATATAGAAATACGAGAATCAATTATCAAATAAAGGTGCAGGTTATTTTGAAAATAAATTACATATACATAAATTGTATTTGTGTATATATATATATATATATAGTATTATATAACTTTATTGAGTCATTTAATTAATTCATTAATTTATTGTACTGGCAGTTTTAGTCTTCCATGATTTACAACCAATAACACTAAGTTTATTTATTTTATATTTTATTATACTAATATTTCTTAGTTTTACGTCTTTTGTAAATCATTTTATTTTCATGTTTCCTTTTATTATTTTTAAGTGGTATGTAAATAAAGATATTATTATTTATCAATAGGGGCACCCAAACTTAACCTATTATTATTATTATTATTATTATTATTATTATTATTATTATTATTATTATTATTATAATAATAAATTACAACAACTCATTAAGCTACATTCATACAGAAGGAGTTAACATGGCTAAAATTTAAATCATGATATTGATCTGGAAGATGATCTCACAATCAGATTAATATTTAATATAATGATCTGTGTTCTGCTGTTATTTTGTAACTTAATTTGTAAATTTTTATTTTCAGTTTCCTTCGATTCATTAATTTGATCAAAAAACAGTCATAAAATGATCAAATTAATATTTAATGTAATGAAATGTTTTCTGCTGTTATGTTTTATTTAAAGAATAAATATTTGTGTTGTTTGTTTTCTTAGAGTCGTTGATTTGAACAGAAAACTTTTATATCTCTTATAAAACAGTCAGTTGTTTTAACACCGCTCTTCTTCTTCTTCTTCTTCTTCTTCTTCTGTGGTTTCAGACCCGACAGAGGAGCCTCCTCCTCCGTCCAACAACACCATCGGCTCCATCGTGGGCGTCGTCATGGCGCTGTTCGTGGTGGGCGCCGTGTACTTCGTGTGTCAGCGCGTCCTCTGTCCGCAGACGAAGGACGACGGCGAGACGGTCACCAACGACTTCGTGGTCCACGGTCCGTCGTCGGTGCCGCTGGGATACGTGCCGCATCCGAGCTCGCTGTCCAGCTCGCTGCCAGGTGGGACGACGTGACCATAACCTCATATTTATAAATATAATTTAATAAGCGTGACGCTGACGTCTGTTTCCGAACCAACAGGGATGTCCAGAGGGAAGTCTGTGATTGGCTCCCTCAGCATCATGGGCGGGAGCAGCGGGCCGCCTTTCGACCGCGCTCACGTGACCGGAGCTTCGTCCAGCAGCTCGTCCAGCACCAAGGGAACCTACTTCCCCCCGGTCAGTTTATTTATTATTATTATTATTACTTTATTATCAACTCATTCATAAACTAAATACAAGTTCATTTCTCTGGTGCTACATTACACTTCTGCTTCTATTTATTTAATTTTTTTAACAGTATTTTATTGTGAAAATCTTGAAAAATACATCTGTATCATCAAACATTTTTATATTTATTATTATTATTTATCCCCTTCTTCTTGCAGTGAAACCCTGAGAATGAAGTATATTGTTCTATTTTTATTGTTTTGTTCTAGATCCTGAATCCTCCTCCGTCTCCGGCTACAGTTCGCTCTCAGTACACCATGGAGTTTGGTTATTCCTCCAACAGTCCCTCAACACACAGATCCTACAGGTAACTCACATTAACTCACATTATTATCTAATATTAACTCATATTATTATGTCACATTAATTCACATTAACTCACATTATTATCTCACATTAACTCAAATTAACTCATTATTATGTCACATTAATTCACATTAACTCACATTATTATCTCACATTAACTCAAATTAACTCATATTATTATGTCACATTAATTCACATTAACTCATATTATCTCACATTAACTCAAATTAACTCATATTATTATGTCACATTTACTCACATTATTCTAATATGAACTCATATTATGTCACATTAATTCACATTATCTCACATTACTGGTGTTTCTTCCTCGGTGGTGTTTCTTCCTCGGTGGTGTTTCTTACTCTGTGGTGTTTTTGTCCCTCAGCTACCGGCCCTACACCTACCGCCACTTCGCCCCCCCCACCACCCCCTGCAGCACCGACGTGTGCGACAGCGACTACACGCCGGGACGCCGGGCGCCGCTCAAGTCCGGCGCCGCCACCGCTGCCAAGGGCTACACCAGCGACCTCAACTACGACTCGGAGCCTTTCCCGCCGCCGCCGACGCCCCGCAGCCAGTACCTGTCGGCGGAGGAGAACTGCGAGAGCTGCCCGCCGTCGCCTTACACCGAGCGCAGCTACTCCCACCACCTCTACCCGCCGCCGCCCTCGCCCTGCACGGACTCCTCGTGAGCCCCCACAATCCCCCTCTCCGCACAGCTCCGCCCCCCCCCTCACTGTAAATAGCAATTGTGCATATATGAGGTTAAAAACGGGAGACTGATGAAGAGGAGGAGGAGGAGCGGCGCCGAACAGGAAGCTAATGGGCGCTGCAGAACATTTGTACATTTAAAAAGAGAAAAAGCATATTTATATATTTTCTATACAGTGTTTACTGATGACGCCATAGAGGTTTGTATTAAGAAATTTGTACATTTTTTTAAGAAAAGGTTTTATTAAAATCATCACAAATATAAGTTGCCTTAACCCGGAGAAACAGAGGCTGAAGGACAAAAAGCACAGCGGGACGTTTAACTTATCTGATGCCAAATATGAAAAACATCAACTGGAGAAGAAGAAGAAGAAGAAGAAGAGCGCCCCCCCGGAGGCTCGGCGGTAGCTACCGTGTAAACTGGAGAAGAAGAAGAGGAGCCCCCCCCAGAGGCTGGGCGTGGCGATAGTTACCATGGAAACTGGAGAAGAGGCCCGTGTGAGAGCGCGGTACGCGGTCTTTGATTTAAATTTACCTCCTCAGTTACGAAGCGGTTCGTAGGATCGTGTCTGATGTGGACGTGAGTCATGTGATCAACCACGAAGCAATAACACGAGGAGGCACATATTTATTACCCTATCAATCAATCAATCAATCAGACCAGCAGCCACTCTGAGAGTATTGACGAGGCTGCAGGTCAACAAGTTTGATTAAACACTACAGAGGCCCTGAGGTATGGAAGCCCAATTACGCCAGTAAAATAAAAAAATAAGATGAAAACTTGTACTTGTAATGAAAGAAAAAAGATCATGTAAGTCATTATAATGACTTGGTATCTCAAAATAATGACTTAATATCTGAAAATAATGACTCCATATCTCAATATAATAATTTTGTGAACATTTCTCATTATTTCAAGATACTAAGTCATTATTTTGGGAAGGTTTCTCATCATTTTGACTAGTTCTTGCTCTTGTCCCGTCATGGCCTCCATACAATACATTATTTTGAGAAAGATTCTCATTATTTTGACAAAGTTTCTCATTATTTTGAGGTACTAAGTCATTATTTTGTCTAGTTCTTGCTCTTGTCTCGACAGGGCCTCCGTACAAAACATCATTTTGACAAAAGGTTCTCATTATTTCGAGAAAGTTTCTCATTATAATGACTTAAAGGATTTGTATTCTATTACATTGGCGGTAATGGGTTTCCATGCTGAAAGGACAAAACGTTTCTAGAAACGATCTCAAGAAGATCTGAAGACAATTGGCCTGTTTTGGTTTGTTTTTGTTTTTGTTGCACTAGAAACTGGTTCTTGCTCTTGTCCCCTCAGTGCCTCCGTACTAAAACACATTCTGGCCGTTGAAGATCAGGCGTCACGTGACTAAAGATCAGGCGTCACGTGACTAAAGATCAGGCAGCACATGACTAAAGATCAGGCGTCACATGACTCGTGTCCTCCGATCATCGTGATGTTCAGACGGGATTTAAAACCAAAACGTACGCTTGTGTTTCACGTGTTCTCGTTGAGATGCTCGACTGCAACCGTGTGTTTGTGAATCGACCCAAAGCTGCACAGCGAACACGTCATCATCATCATCATCATCATCACGACATCATCATCATCATCATCACGCCTAGTTTCTGCAGCGTCTCCCACCATGAACACGACCTTGTGCCTGACCAGTTCCACGTCTTCATAACCTTTTTATTTTATGTTTTATGTTGTTATTTGAGGAAACCAGTGCCCACTAAATGCTATATAGTATTTTTGTACCACATATTGTGTAGATATCGTATTTATAAGCTATATAGAAAATCATTGTAAATCTCTCCATCGAACTCTCGCAGTACTTTTCATTCCGTCTTTTTTTATATTTCATTATATTTTTCTACAGAGTTTCACTCCAAACGTTCGGTGACAATCTCAGATCAGAAGAACATATCCAGGTTTTTAGTGTCTGTTTGTGACAAATGACTAAATGGAGGCAGATGTTGGGACCAGAGGTGGAACATCAGGCGGCTCGTTGCCTTGACGATCGAGTCAACAATCAGTTTTTATTTTGTAAATCTCTTCGTGTGTTTGTTCTCGTGACGACCAGAAATATATTTTTCAAGATAACTTCGTCGCATCGTCCGATAATCGTCGTCACGTTTTAACTTCCTGTCGTTCAATTTTGTTGTTGAGAAGAATTAACACCAGCATGAGTCTGACAATCACGTCACTTTTATTAGTGTAAACTCATTTTAACCGGCTTCACTTTTAAATTACACTCAAAGAAACATCTTCTGTCTTAATGAGACGTTTTTAATTTACAAAAACAGGCTGAAATAATTCGTTTTTTCAGTAAACTTTCCCTCATTTTACGGCTTTTGTAGAAACTAATAAATTCTAGAAAGACAGAATTAATCGTCACATAATCTCTTATAAAAATCAGATTTTTGGACACCAATATATTTTTTTACAGTGAGTCATCAGAAAATCAAATTTAAAATCTTGTTTTTCTGAATAAAAAATAACAAATATCAGTGACGATGTTTAGAGCTGGGTGTCGTTAAAAACCTAAAAAATTAAGTTTTTTGGTACAAACACGAAAAATCCTTTTTATGATACTTTGAGGAATATAAAAAATGTTTTTAATGAAACAAAAGATGAATTTCCAAACGTTAAACATGTAAACAGAAGCAGCCGAAACTGGAAAAAAATATGATTTAAATCATTTCAGTAAAGTTTTTGACAGTTTTGATACTACAGACACATTTCTGTCAATAATAATATATAAACATATATATTCATGTGCGATACCCAGCTCTAATATTCACTCTTTATTTTAAAAAAAATTTTAAATGGTGCCATCCTGTTGAGATAATTCCTCTTGTTTCAAGAGAAATTCAAGTAATTTTTTAGAAATAATTGTCTATCTAAAGACAGAAAACGGCAGCTTGTCTCTTATTAATTAAAATATATTTGATCCGAGAAAAACAGAATTTTTCGAAGTTCTGAAAATATTTTTGGTGTCTTGTGTACACAAATTATTAACTGTTAAAATAATCTAATACAAGTTATTTAATACTCGCAAATTATCGTCTTGGTGCAGAAATTATTGATTTGGATGCAAAAGTTATTATCTTGGGTGCAAAAGTTGTTGTTTTGGTGCAGAAATTATTCATTTTGAGGCGAAAGTTATCTTAAAAAATACTGTTCTAATTAGTTTGCCCAAGGTAAAGATTATTTTGCGTGCACAAGATATAAAAACGTGTTATCTTTATGGACTTAGGCTCCGTAGAATGATGTTTATAATTTCACCAAACTGACTCCAGTTTTTCTTTCTTTTTCTTTTTTTATTTAACCAAATCCGATTTCAGGACTTTTTTTTTTTTTTTTTTACAGTGCAGAAGATCAGTCAAAGCACCAAAAACCAGCGACGTTGTCAGAAGTCTGGTATATGTTTTTTTTTTTTTATTCTTGGCGCCCCGCTGCCTCCGTACATCCTCAGCATCTGTGGTACAATCACTGCTCGACACATCCAGCTGTTTTCAGGCACATCGACACTATAAAACATCGTTCTCATTCTCTAACTGCACTTTACAGGACTTTTATTTTGTAGCTGGTTTCTGGTACAAAACTTCACAGTAAAAGTTGTTGAAGGTCGAACGTTTGGTTTGTTTAGAGGAGTCCAAACAAAGATGGCCGACGAGGTTTTTTATCTTTGATTATCAGAGTTTTATCGTCTGGTCGCTTTCGGGGAACTTTGTGGTAAATAGTTCCCTCATTGTGCTTCTGTTTTACCTCCAATTTACCTCATTTGTTCCCTTAAATTAATAATTTTTTACAGTTTTTGAAATCATCTTTTTATGAACTGGATCAAATCTGTAGGATCAAATCCTGTTAAATCTGATGTCAAAGCCGAACAAAATATTATGTTTAAGACAAAATCCTTTTATTTCAGACTCAGATTTAATCAATCTATTTAATTTAAAATGTCAAAATTATTATAATTTGATTTAAAATTTTAAAGATGCAAATTAATAATTTAAGGGAACCAAGAAACCCGAGGGTACGAATGAAGTTTTAGGGTTTAAATGACTAAATTGAAGGAGTGGAATGAGCACGTTAAGAACACTAATTACTCATTTGAAGGGCTGGGTATCGATTTTATATGATAAAATATCTGAAACATGTTTTTTCTACAAAACCCCCAGAAAATTCTTTTTTTTGCCCCCGATGTTGCCCCCTTGATTGTGTTTTCACAGACTTTTATTTTGTTAGATTCAGGAAAGATTTAAAGGAATCATATATATATATATATGTATATTTATATTTATATATTAGAGCTGTCAATCGATTGAAATGGTTAATCGCAGATTAATCAGACATTTTTCTGTGTCTGACTCGTGGGTACCAATAGAACCCATTTACATTCACATATCTGAAGGTCAAGAGACCCCTTTGAAAAAGGACATGACAGTTTTTCCTTGTCAAAACTTTGCGTAAGCTTGGAGTGTTATCATACAAGCTAGTATGACATGGTTGGCACCAATGGATTCATTAGGTTAACTTTGACAGCCCTAATATATAGAAATACTTCGTAAAACATGACAAACTAAATTCAAAAGGTTTTGGTTGATTGCAGCTAATGAAGCTAATGTTGCTAATGTCCATGTGTCTTCTGTTTGCCCCGCCCCCTCTGGCCTGGTGGCCCCGCCCCATAATATCATGGCCCCGCCCCTCATCCTGAGTGAATTTGGGGTGAATTTTTCCTTTTGTCCTTATTATTTCTGTCATTATTTAGCACATTAAACTCAACGCCACCAGGACAAAATGAGCTAATTTAGATTTAAATTGGAAACTTTCCGATCAATGAGACATTCAACGTTAACTTTTACTACCTCGGTGCTGCAGACACGTTTCAGTCGGTACTAACAGGTGTTGGTTCGATACCCGGCCCTTTCTCAACTGGTTTTATAAGACGTTAATAAAAACCCGACAGACGAATCAAAGTTCTAAATCCGACCGACGTCGTTTCTTCTTGTTTGGATGTTTTTTGTACATTTTGTGACGAACGTGGTTGAAAAAAGGTCGAAGAAAGTAGAAATGTAAAAAGATTTAGTTTTGTTTGTTTTAAAGCACTTTTGTCTCCCGGTTTTTAATCGGAGGTCCGACAGGAAACAGAAGTCGTTGTTTTTTTGTCGTCCTCCGTCTGTTCGGCTCACGGTGCTCTGAGAGGACGTCGGTTTCATTTCCACTAACTGTACGTTGTTTTTCTACGACGTTTTGACGTTTGAACACCACAAGCTGTTGGAACTCATCAAATGCTGATTTTTATTTTTCCTTTTTGTTAAATATAAAGTGAGTGAACTTTACAGAGTCTGTGTGATGATTTCTATTTCTGTACTCATACGACTAACCTCCACTACGTTACATATAGAAATGTATTCACAAGTCACATCGTATATTTACAATGTCACTTTTACAAAGATGGCAAAAACTATTTCAACAACTGTTTAAATTTCCCTGAAATTTGTATTTTTAAAATCACTAATTTACAAGATTTATGAACTTTTATCCAAAAGAAACAACCCACAATGTTCTGAATACTAAACGTTTAATCTAAATGTTACATTCTCAATCTAAATCCTTCATCTAAACTTTTTGAAGTCACTAATTTGCACATTTTAAAGTGAAATTTTCATTTATTTATTTTTAAACATCTACACTAAATTACAGAATTACAAGCAAATGACTTGATAAAATAAAGGTTATATACTAAATTATTGTCTAATGCCTCAATAAAAGCTAATGCTAATGCTGAATCCAAAAATTAAATGTAAATCTAAAAGACATATTCTAAATTAAAATTCAAAGTCAAAAATCAAAATCCGTTTATAGATATTTTTTAGATTGTGTATAAAGTGCATCACAAATTAAATCTCTTTACTTTTGTGTATTTAATGCTTTACTCCTCATTATCATCATTTAAACAAATAATCAAATATAATATCAATAATTTAGTTAACCTAAAAAAAAGTTGATTTGTGCAAGAAATATAGAAATGTATATCATATAATAGATACATTAATAGAATAAACAGATTAATTTAAATAAAACAATACAATAATAATTATTATTATTATTAGAAAAGTTGTATTTGTTAAAACAATTGATGCAAATATGCACAAGAAAAGAAAAGTAGGTTGTTTTTTTTTACTTAAAAAAATAAATAAATCAGAATCATGTTTATTTAAGTCAGTTTACACATAGAGAGAAGAAACCAAAATATGAAAAATCACAATAGAAATCATATTTAAAGATATGTAAAATGCGACTGTTTAAAAAGAAGAAAGAGCTCCTGTTGTCAGCAATGTGCAAAAATATATTCTTTACATTTTAGATAGAAGTTGTAACTTATTTAGAAAATGTAAAAACTTTGCAGTAACCGTTAAATGTTTGTATTTATGATTATATAACTTAGTTATTATATAACTATATAATTATTATATAACGTAGTTATTATGACAGAGTTATATAAGGTGAGCTGTTCCACCTGCAGACAGGTAAGTTCTGATTTCAGGCTCCTCGCAGCTACCGTAATAACTGGTTACAACCAGGAGGGAGCACGCTTATTTTTTATTTGGGCACATTAAGCTCTTCTTATGGTACAAACAGTTAATTCTACTTTAATATGATGTGACTACAGCTGGGAGGTGGGAAGAAAAGTAAAAACAGCACATTGAGAGTTATTTTACTACTCATATCACTACTCGTATAGTAGTAGGCGAACAATTTAAATCTGGAACCATACATATGTCTCCTTTCCATTTCAACAGAAATTATTTTTAAATTTAGAATCATAGTGGAGGATAAGAAAACGAAATTTCTGTTGAATAATTTTATTTTATTATGTTTTTATTATTATTATTTTATTTTATATTATTTATTTTAGTTGTTTTGGTTGTTGTTTTTTTATCAATGAATGTAAATGTATTAAGAAACAACCCGTATTGGTGTTTTTTTATGAGAGAAATAGCACTATACTGCAAATCACTGGAATATATGTAAAAGAAAACAGCAAAAAAAGCTATTTTATTTTATTTATTCATTATTGTCTCTTATTAAATTATAACTCTGTCTACATTGTTTGCCCCGTTTTCTAAGGAGCCTTCTACATATTTTACTTCAATAATAATAATGATCTAAAAAAATATGTCAGGAGGGAAAAAAACACCTCAAACACCACCTGTTCATCAAGGCCTATGATCTCAGCTGACTCTTCCTACACATCACTCTTTTAATTACTTAGCTATAGTTTCTCCTCTGTTTTATTTATAGTATGATTTTGTGTGCCCTCTTTGTAAAGCGTCCTTGGGTTTCTGAAAGGCGCTATATAAGTTCAATTTATTATTATTATTATTATTATTATTATATTTGGAGTATTACGGTAATCTTGCCACGCCCCTTTCTCCCTCGCTCTGTGCGCTGATTGGCCCGCTGCTCTCACGTGGCCCGGGCACAGCGGAAGCAGAGGACTCGGCCGCAGAAGAGAAGGTGAGGAAATAAACAAATCTCAGAATGATCCGTTTATAACGATAAAACCCGTTAACATCCTGTATTTACCGGTACCGTCACGGAGCTCGACGTGTTCGCTAACAGGGCCGGTACTCTGTTACTGTCAGTCGGTTAGCGGGTTTTAAATGTCGTGTTTAGTTCCGATGTCCGCCCAGAGAAAGTGAAAATATAAACCAGATTCACATTTAGTGACGTTAACGGATCAGACAGGAGACGTTAGAAGACGTTACAAGACGTTACGAGACGTTACGAGACGTTATACGCTTTACCTCGGCTCTGTGTTTATTGATGAGCTGCTGTTTATTATTATTAAAACTTAACTACGTGTTTGTGATGTGTAAAGATGGCGGCTTGTTAAACAGGAGCAGCAGGTTCAGCTTCATTAAATCATCATTAAATCATGATTATAGTTCTTATTATGATCTGCTGTATCATCGTCACAGTGTTTTGTGTCTCTGCAGGTTTCTGTTGTTTTAAGGCCTCAAACGGGAGTTTCCCACCTGCGCACCGCGACGTCACCAGTACGTGGTGACGTAGGCACAGTAGACGTAGCGAAACAGAAACTTTACTTTGACTTTATTTTAATTTAATTCAAGATAAAATAATATAAGCCTTTATTCAGATTCAGGTATTTCAGCAGCACAACGACAGAAATAAATACTGAGAGAGGGGTAATAAAGAAAAATAAATAAATTAGATAATTAGAAGTGTATATAAAATCAGAATAGAATAAAAATAGAGACTATAAAAGAGCAGTTAGACTCAAAATTACAATCATCCCATCATGTATTGTTATTTGTTTAGTTTGGATTATTACTGTTTGCAATGTTTGCAAAACAATCCACAAAACTCAGAAATATATATATTTTTTAAAATATGATAAAATGAAAAATATGATATAAAACATTTATAAAGACAGGTAACTTAATACATACATAGAAACATAGAAAATAGATACATAAATACACATATACAACAACAAATAAAAAAACAATATATCTGAATAAATAAATAAAAAGTCTGCAGAGATTGAAAGTTTAATTTTACTTAAATAACTGAAATAAGGATGGAACCAATAGACAGAGAAAAGTACATAAATAAATAATTAGAAGTGTATATAAAATAAGAATAGAATAAAAATAGAGACTATAAAAGAGCAGTTGGACTCAAAATTACAATCATCTGTATTTTTGTGTTTAGTTTGCCCTGGATTATTAGTACGGTTACTGCTTTTATACATATATGTTTGCAAAACAATCCACAAAACTCAGAAATAAAACAAAAATTAATAAATATAATAAAATAATATATAATAAAAATAATAAAATAAATATGACATAAACAATCAATATCTATATATTTACACATATTTCTATACATATATATATTAAACAAATTTTTTAAAAAATAGTCTGAAAGCAATTTTTTTTTCTTCCAATACACTTTATTATAAACTGAAAAGTTACAAGAACATTTGTCACATGAAGAATAGAAAATAGATAAATAAATACACACAAACACAACAAAATATAAAATACAATATATGTGAATAAATCAATAAAAAGAGTGCAGAGAATGAAAGTTTAATGAACTAAACACACAGGAACAGGAAGTTCTGGACTTTATAACCTGAGGTCAGGTTAGTTTGATTTATAGTGCAGCAATGTTATTATTAGAGGGAAATGAGTCATTGATTAACCCACTAGTCAATCATCAGAAAGTCAATCGGTAACTATTTTAATAATCATTAACCGTTTAAATAATATAATGTAAAACCGTCCCAAACTTCTGGTTGCAGCTTCATCGTTGTGGTGATTTTCTTATTTGATGTCTCAGTCGTATCAGAGAAGTATTAATGCTTGATCCCCGGCTCTACTGGTTTATTGGTGGTATCGATCAGTTTCTGTGTTATTGATCAGTTGTTTGTGTGTTTCCAGGATCAGCCGTCAGGATGCAGAGCACCACCAACTACCTTTGGCTCATCTCAGACCTGCTGGGTCAGGGAGCGACGGCCAATGTCTACCGCGGCCGACACAAGGTACCGACCGCCACCGGACGGAGGACGGAGCCGTCCTGACGGGAGGAAGTAGACTGTGTTTACATACGGAGGGAAAAAGATTCTGTGTTTCTGCTTTTCACATGTGTAAACTCAGAGCTTCAGACGTCCCAGTTTGTGTTTATAGTCGATCTTAAAGAGGCTTCAGGCTGTAAAACTGACTGAGGGGGAATTTCCCAAATCTGTAGTCTGAGGATCCGTCTGAACCTGATCTCCTGTCTGAATCTGACGTCTCGTTAAAGGTTGACGCCTCAGGGGTTTTACACGGGAGTGGTTCATCTGTAAAAGTTACTAGTTTCCACGTCCTTTACACGGAAATGTAAATATATAAACATTTCTGTTGTAGAGCGTGGAGTAGATTTAAAGTTGTTTGTGTCTGACTGTAGAAAACCGGGGACCTGTACGCCGTCAAAGTGTTCAACAACCTGAGCTTTCTGAGGCCGCTGGACGTCCAGATGAGAGAGTTCGAGGTTCTGAAAAAACTCAACCACAAGAACATCGTCAAACTCTTCGCTGTGGAGGAAGAGGTCAGTGACGCCGCCATCTTATTTGTGTACAGTTAAGTTCCGTCAGATAAGACGTCTGTCAGAGTTTATAAACGTGTTTCTGACCTCTCCCTGTCAGTCCAACACCCGTCACAAGGTCCTGGTGATGGAGTACTGTCCCTGTGGAAGTCTCTACACCGTCCTAGAGGAGTCGTCCAACGCCTACGGACTTCCTGAGGACGAGTTCCTCATAGTTCTGCACGACGTGGGTCAGTGGGACACTTTATCTTTGAAACACTTCCCTGTAGTGACTCTGAGGTGTCCTCTGATTGTGCTGTTGTGTCTTCAGTGGCAGGTATGAACCACCTGAGAGAGTACGGAATCGTTCACCGCGACATCAAACCGGGAAACATCATGCGAGTGATCGGCGAGGACGGACGCTCCGTCTACAAGCTGACCGACTTCGGAGCGGCGAGAGAGCTGGAGGACGACGAGCAGTTTGTGTCGCTGTACGGCACTGAGGAATACCTGGTGAGGAAATACACACAAAATACACACCTGGTGACATGAAGCTACAAACTGACGCCCGACTCCAATGACGCAGTGAAGCGTCAACCAATCATATGTTTTTGTTTCACCCCGTTCCGTTCCATCTACAAAACTGTCGTTAGCCAGTTCCCAGTGCTATTTAACAACATAACTACGCCAACGAGTGCTAGCTATCTAGCTAAAAACATCAGTTAGTTAGTGTTAGCTATCTAGCTTAAAACATCAGTTAGTTAGTGCTAGCTATCTAGCTTAAAACATCAGTTAGTTAGTGCTAGCTATCTAGCTAAAAACATCAGTTAGTTAGTGCTAGCTATCTAGCTAAAAACATCAGTTAGAGTGTGTTCCAATCCACGTACTTCCAGAAGTACACTTCAATGTAGTGCACTTTGTGCACTCTGTACTCACTTGAGTAGTGCGTAAATTTCAACGGGGTAGGGTCGTCTCAAATCGAATACTCTGCGGTGCACTGACCGGAAATGACGATCGCAACATTTGACCGCGGCTCGCTACCCGCCAAAATATCTTCTGAAAAAAAATGAAAGCAGAGTGGAAATTACGTTTCCAACGTCGTCGCCTACGCCTACGATGTGTCCTCCTGTCGGCTGAAAATGTACCGGTATGTTTACGTATTGTATTGTTTTTTTCTGTTATCTAAGTATGTTTGAATAGTGGTCGTGGCTCCGCCCCTTCCGCTACGTAGCCAAGATGGAGGCAAATGAGTGTGGAAAGTGTCCAGCGTTCCACACTCAACGATCTGACCGTTTTGAGTACAACATCCGGGTACTTTGAGTGCACTGCATTTGCCGTACTACCCAATTGGAACGCACTATGCACTCAAAATAATGAGTATGTAGTACAGAAGTATGCGGATTGGAACACACCCCTAGTGTTAGCTAGCTAGCAACTAGTAACAGCACAGTCAGGAAATTTTGTTTTCCAAAAAATTAAAATAGTGTATCAGTAAAATAAAGGAATAGTATAAGCTAAAATATAAAACTGTGGTAGACGGTGAGTAAAAGTAGTAAAATGTATGAACTGTAGTATAAACAGGTTGTGCAGTAATGTAGTAACATAATATATGAACTGTAGTATAAACAGGTTGTGCAGTAATGTAGTAACATAATGAATGAACTGTAGTATAAACAGGTTGTGCAGTAATGTAGTAACATAATGAATGAACTGTAGTATAAACAGGTTGTGCAGTAATGTAGTAACATAATATATGAACTGTAGTATAAACAGGTTGTGCAGTA
>CAKAKR010037460.1:0-12738 GCA_916700685.1 Adelosebastes latens
CCTAACTTCATCCTCCAAGATGACAACGCTCACCCCCACAGAGCCAGGGTTATCACAGACTACCTCCACAATGTGGGAGTAGAGAGAATGGAACGGCCTGCCAAGAGTCCACACCTCAACCCAATTCAACACTTGTGTGATCATCTTGTACGTGTTAGAGTGACCAACACAACCACGCTGACTGACCTGCAACGAATCCTGGTTGAGGAATGGAACGCCATCCCACAGCAACGTGTGACCAGGTTGGTGACCAGCATGAGGAGGAGGTGCCAGGCTGTTGTGGCTGCGTATGGATCTTCCAGCGCTACTGAGGCTCCTGACGGTGTATTAAATGAATAAAGTGTAAAATAGCCAATATGTCTTGTTTGTTCCTTGTTACTGATAGAGAGTTCAATCATCTAATCCACCAAACAACTCAAAACAAGAGTCAATACCAACAGGAGAATACACTGTTTACCATTGGCAGAGCATTTTGGCAAATTTTTCTTGGGCACTCCCCACATAATCAGCTGTGCTGCTCATCCCACAAATGCATGATCCTTACAAGTTGGACATCATTGTGAAGTTAAATAAACAGGCTTTCCAACGATGTAAAATACAATGCCAAATAGCATTGTAACAACAGAGAAATAATCCACCAAACACAAGTTTCCGAACTTTCTTTTTCCAGTTTATATAGATAGATGTTTTACAAATGATTTCTTAAACTACTTTGTTTACTAATCATTTAATAATGATTAACAAATACTTAATATTGTATATAAAATGTTATAATATGTTTAACAATAAACTGTTAACAAATAGTACAATAATGTAATCAGAATGTAATTGTTATAGTCTCTTACATCAGCTATGATACAATATATAATTTATAATGTAATCGTTTCATATTACACAAACTAATGATAAAGTATAAATTATAGCATTACTAAAAAATTGTAAACAATATTTAATTTCATTGTTTAACAGTATAATAACTATTAACTAAAGTTTAATTAACTATCAATTTACCATTTATTAATTGTGTTTTTTATAAAGTGTCACCACTATGTTTCATTGATCCATAAAGACTTAAAGCTGCAGTGGGTAGAAATGGAGCAAATATGATTTAAAAACGTTATTTTTATGAAACGGTCGCTATATCCTGACAGCAATACATGGGAGAGGTAAAAAATCATGTGCCTCTGTGTCCTCCGGTGCTCCTGATGGCATCTGCAGGAGTTCATAGACCAGAGGAAAACAACCAATCAGAGCTGATCTGGAGTCTACCGTCTATGAGAGCCGGCCAAACAGTCAAACTAGGCAGCGCTGATCAAATATGAATCAATATTCTGTTACTGTATTGCCTATTTCTCTCCTCAAATGTTTTCAGAAACATCTTGTAGTGTACTGTTTAGCTGTAAAATGAGAAAGTTTGTGACCCGGCAGCCATGTTGAGATCAGTTGAGCATATACCAAGCACCGCCCAGCAGCTGGAGCACAGCCAATAGGAACGCTCTCTCTCTCTGAAATGACCTGTGATTGGCCAAAGTCTCCCGTCACAGGCTCGATTTTCTAAAGCCTGAAAACAGAGCCATGAGGAGGTGCAGAAGTCTAGTTTTCTCTCAGAACACTTGAATTACAATATGCTGAAGGTTATTATGGATTTTTTTGCCCAATGATGCCAAAAATATTCTGCCTACTGCCACTTTAAACCCTTAAGTTCCCTCAAAATCATCTTGATCTGAGATGACATATGATAAGTTGTCCTGTCCCTGGGGGGGGGGGGGGGGGAGAAATGGTTTCGGACAGCCAAAAGACAATTTTCCTCCAGGGTACAATGAGGCTGATCTTATCTTCTCGTTTATTTCACAGTACACTTGAAATGGTTTCTCGTGCACAAGCCAAGGTCCTCCAATGAACACGCCTCGAAGGTCAATGACAAACTCTTTTTCAACACATCTCTGAGTGGAGTTTGGTACGACAAGGGCACTTTAGTGCAGCATGTATTATTATTATTAAACTATACTGTCAAAATAAAGTTTAAGCAAGCCAGCAGGGGGCGCTGTGGATCTGATTCAATAGGAGAAACTCATATCTACTCTGTCACACTTCTCAATCATCTTTTTGCTTTGATTCACACAACTCAAAACACAATTACATCAGATTGTGCGTAATGGTATAGATGTGATTACATGAAAGTAAACCGCTTAAAAAAAATAGAATTATAATCTATTATACTTCATTTAAAACCAGGTTGTAGATAAGACCATATTCAGCACATATTACAGGGAGTAAAATTGCAATCAAAGCCACAATATGCCTGAGAATGTCAAGCTTTTCAATGCCAAGGACACCCAAAATAGAGCGCTGCCCTGCCAGGGCCCCCCACCAATCAGACATAAGCTATCATCCGCCCACATGCTGCGCAAGACTCGGCACCATCTGATTTGGATAATACTGGTGTTGAATAACCAAGATGTACCTGCATTACCTTTTGGATTGTGTTCATTTTATGAAATTTATCACTCCTGTAAGAATTTGAATATTCAGTGTCCTCAGCATACCTTTCAGCATAATGAAACTATTCATTTCCTTTAAAAAAAAAAAAATTTAGGTCATTCATTATGTTCCACTTTGCTTTACCAAATCTAAATGTGTTCAACATACATTTCAATAATTTAGCTATTTCTCATTCACTTCAGTGACTTGAGTGATTCACTTTCAGGTACTTGCCCTGGTCCCGGGGGGGGGGGGGCAGCTCGTGTATGCACCGCACCAGTGTGTTCGGTGAAGAGCGGTACTTTATCAGCCTTCACTAGCAGCCTCATCAACCTCCCAGACAATGTCTGTGGCATTCTTCGTCGGCTGCGTGCAGCTTCTTTGCGTGGGCGATGTGATACAAGGCTGTAAAGGATGCCTTCAGGGCACGTTGAGGAATGGTTTTGAAGGATCACTGTGTGTGTTCAGCAGGTCTCTTTACTGCAGTGAAGCTCATAGTCTGTTGTCTATCTCGTGTCCATTTACTATAATCCCATCAGATCAGATCACTTTGTCCTGTGTTCTGTTGAGCGAACACAACATAAAACAGCTAACCAGCTTGCTGGTGTGTGTATATATATATATATATATATAAACCTTAAAGGGAGATTTGTCAAGTATTTAATACTCTTATCAACATGGGAGCGGGCAAATATGCTGCTTTATGCAAATGTATGTACATATTTTAGGGCTGTCAATCGATAAAAATATTTAATCACAATTAATTGCATGATTGTCCATGATTAATCAAGATTAATCGTAAATTAAATTCACATTTTTTATCTGTTCAAAATTGACCTTAAAGGGAGA
The DNA here is from genome assembly GCA_916700685.1 of Adelosebastes latens. NCBI lineage: Eukaryota > Metazoa > Chordata > Actinopteri > Perciformes > Sebastidae > Adelosebastes > Adelosebastes latens. The sequence goes on from CAKAKR010037460.1 coordinate 3,331, forward strand.
TTTGTCAATTATTTAATACTCTTATCAACATGGGAGTGGGCAAATATGCTTCTTTATGCAAATGTATGTATATATTTATTATTGGAAATCAATTAACAACACAAAACAATGACAGATATTGTCCAGAAACCCTCACAGGTACTGCATTTAACATAAAACATACGCTCGAATCATAACATGGCAAACTGCAGCCCAACAGGCAACAACAGCTGTCAGTGTGTCAGTGTGCTGACTTGACTATGACTTGCCACCAAACTGCATATGATTATCATAAAGTGGGCATGTCTGTAAAGGGGAGACTCGTAGGTACCCATAGGACCCATTTACATTCAATTATCATGAGGTCAGAGGTCAAGGGGCCCATTTGAAAATGTCCATGCCAGTTTTTTCCTCACCAAAATTTAGCAGAAGTTTGGAGCGTTATTTAGTCTCCATCGTGACAAGCTAGTATGGAATGGATTCCTTAGATTCTCTAGTTTTATATGTCAATATCTTCACTCTAGCTTTTAAACTGAGCCCACTACAACCTAAAAAACGCAAGTTGCCTTAATGCGTTAAAGAAATTAGAGGCATTTAAACAAAACGTGTTGTTATCGCATAAACTTTGACAGCCCTAATACATCATATACTGTATAAATACTGTATACATGTATATATCAGTGGCGGCTGGTGACTCAAAAAAAATTGGGGAGGACAGGAGGAAAACCAACCCATTATGTGTTATTTTACACTAGTTGGCTACTTATCTCTACTTTCTTTCTTTATTAAACAAAAGAACATAATTCACATTTAGTATCACACCAAACAAAAATAATAAAATCTACATATATTTAGTCTTGATAGCCTTTTTCTTAGTCAAAGGAAGTGGTTTCACATATTGCTCATCCTTCAAGAAAACAACAAAATAAGGTATTTATTGTTAAATTTGTATTTATGAATAAAAGATTAAAAGAAAACATCAAATGTATTATAAGAAAACATTGTTGGGTTTTTTGAAGAGACACCATATTTTCCCATAATAATGTCTTAAAGATATGATCAATGACAAATCTGCAAAAGGTTTTTGTCTTTTTTAATTTCTGCATGTAGTGATTGACACACATATATACAGTATATACAGTATAAGAGCCAACCAATGGCTGAAGATGAAGAGATGCACTGGAGAAAAGCTTATCAAACTGAGCTGAAGAAGGGATGATGCAGAGATCTGAGGCAAATCTAATGTGTGAGGTGAAAAGGACAGGTACATGCTAAGTGTTCTAAAAACAACAGGAAGTTAGTTATTGTAATTTGGCCCACTCACCAACACAGTCAGCAGTAGAAGCTGTAGCGCAGTGGCCGTGACACAGCTCATGGAGGCATATTTAGCGCCTGATTGCTGCAATTTGCACATCACGACTAAGCGTCCATAAATCCGCTTAGAAATCATAGAAAAAAGTCACTTCTTATAACTGCAGAACTTGCCGGAGATTCATCCCGTTTTTAAGTTTTCTTCAGTATCAAAGTAATCCAGTGATTGATGTCTGTACATCCATGGTTACACTGCCAACAGGAACTGCTAATAGCTCATTTGGCATACTTCTAGAGGTGCCAATTCCCCCCAAAACAGGGCTCAAGTTAGTAGCCCACAGCTAACTTACTGACTCCATGGCAACATTCTACTTCCTGTTTACATCTTCCAAAGCCCCCCAAATAGACATAAAACAGAGATTTATAGAGTGTGACTGTGGTTTCATTTACCCTTGCTGCAGCTGGTGCTGTCTGCTGAGCTGTTGAATGACTGTAAAGAGACTACTGGACGAAATAAAAAAGAAAAAAAACACATTACTGCCAATTGTGCCTTAATTTACTCTACAAAATGATGAGTGTAAGAAATGATAATAAAACAATAAAAAAGCATTTTTTTAAAAAAATAAATAGATCATTTTAATGCAAGTATGACATGATGTCGCTCTGTATTTAAACCTGCAGTAGGCAGAATATGTGTGGACACGCCGCAATGAGCCTGTTTGCCGCCAGCATTGCCCAGTGGCTTTAAACCTGCAGTAGGCAGAATATTTTTGGCATCATTGGGCATAAATTCCATATCAACCCTTCAGCATATTGTAATTCAAGTGTTCTGAGAGATAACTAGACTTCTGCACCTCCTCATGGCTCTGTTTTAAGGCTTTAAAAAATCTAGCCAATGACGGGAGACTTTGGCCAATCACAGGTCATTTCAGAGAGAGCGCTCCTTACGTTAGCTTGAGTGGGAGGCTGCTGCAGTAATACAGTCATACATTAACGTTATAGCAGCATCAGAAATCGTCTCCAAATAAATCTCAACATATAGATCAAACAAATGTCTATTAAGGCACACTTAGCCTAACGTGATTCAATCAAATATGTATAGAAGTCTGGATAAGCAATATCCAGCCACTGTGTTGGACGGGGGAAGACTGAGGGGACCAGATCTCGCAAGACAAACAAGTCTATAGAAACAAGTCAGAAACAAGCGACCTTACCTACCTACCATAATATGAGAGAGAGAGGGCCACTTGATCACTTCATACATTCAGTATCTATGAATTTATTTTGGATTGTATGCATTTCATTTCATTTTTGCATCCGTTTTTTGCTTGTATCTTTACATTTACTTGTCAACTAAACTTGAAGAAGTTGAACATTTAATTAATTTTTGCTTTTCATTTGTTTTTTGCATGTTTTGCAAATTGGCATCTGCATGATGTGCTCGTATATCACACTTCACTATCACACAAAAACGGCAAATTGCCTTTGAATCGTCCCTCATTTCAGGGCAAATCCAATCTTTGAGTCCACTCTCCTGTCCAGTCTTTGTTGTACTTTCTGCCATATGCCGCCCACTTAGTACCTGGCATTGTTAGCTAAACCCCATCAACCAGGAGGGGCGGAAGAATCGGGGTTGTGTACAAATCCTGCAACAGGACAAACTAGATAGAGGAGAGAGACAGGAAAAAGCCCAAATAAGCAAATATACTTTGGAAACAAGCACAAAAAATGCGACCCACGACTACCAATATTTGTAAGCGACTTTTCAGGAAAACAAGCCCAAAGTCGCTTATAATAAGCGGACTTGGCAACTGTGGAAGGGACATGGCGGCAGTCAACCTTAATTTATTAAGGTATCGCGAACGCTCATGTTCAGGCAAGATCGCAAAATAAGTATTAGACATGAGTACAAAACAAACGTTCCTTTTACAAGAGACAAATGCATACGAATTTGTCAAAACTACAATCCAAACAAATGTCAAATTGCATTGAAGTCTATGGGAGCTTCGGGTTTCTATCCCCCAAAAGGGGGCGTGGCCTTGACTTTTTGCGAAGTACCCGTATGTGCCGGTCTGATGTATACGTCAACACTGCAGCTGAGTTGGGTCAGGTGTATTCTCTTGTACTTGTGACCACACCCAGCTGTGATAGGTAAGGTAAATAAGGCCTTAAGGTTCGATCCAGATGTATTTCCACCATTATGTTCTTCATTTTTTTGTGCTTTCAGTGCTCGTGGAAGATTCCACCATCCTGTCAGCTGCTATAAACACATTTACATCCGCATCCTATTTTGTTGGAGAATCAAACTTGGAAGACGGATGAAGAACCTGGACTGCAACTTGTTTCATTATGGGTGATTGTTTGTGCTCTCCTCTGCCTTTGAGTTGAAAAATGGTTTGTTGGCATCAACACTATTCTGACTTAAAGCCACCGGGCAAAGCTGGCGGCAAACAGGCTCATTAGCTTGTGGCTAGCAGGAGTCATTAGTTCAAATAAGGAATGGCTAAATATGATGAAGCACTGTTTTCAGAGTAGCAGTGTGGACATTTTTTTTGTTTCTGGCAACTAAAGTCATTGGATTTTTATTTCTTTAAATCTAAATTAAAATGATCATGGCATATTTTTTAAGATAACAAGGATGCATCCAATGATGTTTGCGAAAAAAACTAATGTTTTAGGCCTGCTAAAAGTAGGCTAAATGTAGTCATTCTTGCAAGTATAGCATATTTCCAGCCATTCCTGAAGTCTTATGATTGTACAACAAACTTGCCTTTTACACTCTCTTTCCATATATCTGTGCTACTTCTTCCATTGTATCCTCTCTTCCTCTCCTTCTCTGCAGTAAAGCCCCACAATCTCTCTAATACCCACTAATAAAACTCTGTAGAATATGTTCCTTCCCTTCTCCCCTACACTTTGGCTGCAGTACGACACTTAATATGAAAATGAACAAGTCTGAGTAATTGTGGCGGCCAGCACGCTGCATTCATCAACATGCTTACGGAGGGAGGGAGGGAGGGAGGGAGAGACACAGAGGAAGGGAGGGAGGGAGAGAGACAGACCATCAGGCAGAGAGGTCAATTATAAAGAAATAGAAGATAGGAGAGGAGAGAAAAGGTCAGGGAGAAATAGTGGGAGAGTTAGGGACAAAGAGAGGGGAGACGGGAGAGGTCAACAGACATGGCAGGCAAATGAGCGAGTGAAGAAAAGAGAGACAGAAGGGAAAAAGATAGTGTAGGAGGAGAAGAGGAAGGTCAGTGATGAAGTTGCAGACAGGCTGCCAGACTCCCCACGGCTCAGCAACACTGAGTCACAGACTGATGGACTGGGTGGACGGAAGGGGAGGGGAAGGTGGAAAGATGGGAAGAGGAATGGGTGGCATGGAGACAGGATGGGAGGGATGACTGACTTGCCAACCTAGAGAGTCCGAGCAGGAGGCTTTGGAGTCGTTCCCTAGGTACAACGTATTAAGAGGCTACTACTGTATTTGCTGCATAAAAAAAAACAGTCGCACAGCATTTCGTAAAATAGTCACGACATTTAATGCATTGATTTTTGTACTTAGACACGAATTTGACGTTGTTTTCGTGACGGTCAGTAGAAATCGATTCGTATGTAATCCACGTATTTGTGTACCAGGAAGTATAGAAAGTGGTGAACACCGCGTAAGTAGGAGGTTGGGGTGGATGGGCAGGTCAAAAAACAGGACCTTCACCCAGGAGACCTGCGTTCATGTCCCGTGTGAAACCAGAAGTCAAAGTTGATATATTTGTCACGTAACTTCCGTACTTCCGTTTCGCCACTTCCGATGTTATTTTAACCAATACCGCGATCTTTTCCTTAACCTAACTAAGTATTTTCGTCACATAACTTCCGTACTTCAGTTTCGTCACTTCAGATGTTATTTTAACCCATACCGTGAACTTTTCCTAAAGCTAACTAAGTAGTTTTGGTCACGCAACATCTGTACTTAAGTTACGCCACTTCCAATGTTATTCTAACCCAAACCGTGATCTTTTCTTAAACCTAACTAAGTAGTTTGTTGACTTAGCCTAACTAAGTCAATCTATTCCTAAACCTAGCTAAGTAGTTTTATTTTGAAAAGACTGGAGCAGAAATTGACACGTACGTCACGTGTTGCTGGATATTCATAGGAAACCGCAAAAAAAATATGTTGTTGAAAGTCGTGCTGTGCGTCGCGAAAAAAATATTTTTTTGTCTATACACACAAATACAATTTATTACATTTTGTGACTATTTCACAAACTGTCGTGAGACTTAGTTGGCATAAAACAATGACAATTTAATGTCACAGTGGCAAGTTTGAAATTGGGCTTAGATTTTGTGCTGGACATTCATGCGCATGTCATTCCAGCTCGTTCTCATTCCCAGGGCGTCATATACTGACGCTTTGGACTCCATTTCTAACCGAAAGTTAGCTATGGTTGCACACTGGGGCTGAAAACAAGGCACTCGTGAGCACGCATGATGTCACATCCGTAGGATTTTGCCGGATAAAGCGGTTCTTCACATTAAATGCAGTCTACAGGCTGATAAAGGAAACGTTGTGGAAGGGTTAATTTTTTAGGTTAGGTTACAACCTGTTCACACATTGGCAATAAAAAAGGATCTATTGTCACATTGGGATTTCCTTCCTTTTACTATATAGGCACCAACCATGGCTTGTTTTTTTTTTTTTTCAGATCTGTTAGAATTACAGTACGTCCAGCTAGTCCTCTCTCCTGCACTATGTAGAGTAAATGTAATGTGGAGACAGGTCTGATATAGCAAATAGTGGACAGCATGAGAGGGAAATATGGTAGAAATATGGGCTAAATGACTTCACAGGAGAAAAAAAAAACTGTCAGGAAATTCTGAATGATAGTCAGAAAGTCTGTTTTCATCTCACAGTTTCAATGATGTCATTGCGAAACAAAACCAAGTATGACATGCTTTGATGCATACAGGATGCTCTGTGTCTGTATGACAGTTTGTGGTGCGTTTGGTGTTTCATGTTGTTCTTATTGTCTAAGTCAAGTTGTAAGCACGACTGTGTCCACATAAATTGTCAATTTGAATTAACAGTGACATTATAATGTCAACAATCACTTTCAACCCCTTAACACTTCACTGAAATACTGTAATTCAAAACAAAATCTACCACTCATATTCTGAAGTAACTTTTAAAAATGATTCCTGAACTTTAGTGTCCTTTCTATTTGAACATAACAATGTGTTAGTGCTGTTAGAAAAGCTCCAGTGCCTCCCAGGACCATTTAGCAAAATCACAGCAATGCATGACCTGTCATGGCTTCTGTTGTTTGGGGGCCTTGGCCTTTCTCACTTTAACGGCAGGTTAATTGAGGTATTATCTTTTTGACTGAAAGAGAGCGATTTTCTAAACTTTTTTTGCATTTTTCCAAACTTTCAACCAGCTGTGCATAAAAGAAAAGGCTTTCTGATAAAAAAAAATAACAACAAAAACACGCATTATTAGATTTTAAATTACCTTACAATGTAGAAATGCCTCTATATGGTACATCTTCTTAGTAAAATATAAGGAGGCTCTGTCTGTCTGTATGTCCTTAGATTTTCTCAAAAACCATTCATCCGATCGACTTCCCATTCGTTGGGTGTATTGCTGTGGATCCAATTAAGTGCAGTGTCGAGTGCGAGCTCTTGAGATCACACAGGCCACACAGGGAACGTCAGCAGCGCGTGGCGGCTGCCTCGCTGAACTGCTGCGTGTCCCAAGCGTGTGGCATCCACACCGGCAGTGTTTCTGCTGCTGCTGGGCTGCTGCTGCCAGCCCTTTCTTTCTACATAGAGTTTGCCTTTCATAATGGCCATTTCATTTCATTATAAAAGTCATTCATATTTATTTTGGACAGAAAAAGGTTAAGAAGCGTGTGCTCATGTAGTAATGTTGCTGGTATGATGTCATTATACTGTCAAAAGATAATTTTCACTGTCTGTTGTTGCTAGAAGAGATGCAGCTGACACGCAGCTGCTCATTGACTCCTCACTTAACCGTCCAGAAAGGGCCACAAGTGATCAACAACCGTTTCAGTAGCAAAAGGCATTTCACACAATCGGCGTGAACGTTTGGTCCCATTTTTAACCGGAGCATCTGCAGGTTAATTACATACCCAAATGTTATGATCCACTAAAGTTAGAGGTAAGATACAAGATGAATAAATCCCTGTTTTTGTTATCTTTGCTGCTATCTTGACTGTAAGGGACAATTGAGTGAGATTCAACTCTTCTTTGTTTGGGAGGGGACAGGGAGACACATCTGCACTTTTCAAGTTAGTAGTGCGTTATGTAGCCTACAATCTGCGTAGTGTATTGAGGGGTGGACCCTATTAATTATCACAACGCCGAACAGCATGCTGGGTACAGCTCGCTCTTGCGTATACTCTTGCATTGCTAGGGGATAGCAACTATGCCATATCTTTAATCTCCTTAACATGCTTCAAATGTCTTGGGTAGCAGCCCTTACAGATCAAAGTGTTCCTTTAAACCCTGTTCCAGTCTGAATATTCATACCTATACATTAAGAGAGCGCAGCAGGCATGTTAGGTTGGCTGCATGTTCAAAGTGGAGCCTGATGATGACTTATATCGCCTGTAGTCTTACAGCCCCCGTACTTGACGACACGCTTTTAAAGGGGAGGCTACGCTTATGCCACTGAAAATAAAAATAAATATATTTATATAATAAACTAAAGTTCTAAATACAACTAAAAAAGGGAAATTGCCAAGATGTGACATTAAAGCGTTCTGAGAGCTTTGAAACCATATCAGTGTCTTATAATGCAGCATTTTCCCTTCATGTGGCTAAACTACTTCTGTAGACTTTTATATTTGCTCATTATCAACAAATCCCATGAAAACTCTAAAGCCAACAATAAATCAATCATATTAACAAGTATCGATAGCCTGCTATGTCTGACTCGTCTGTGACACGGAGCCACTGATGTCCAAAAATGATTCTTGCAGATAATTAGATGAGAAGATCGACTCTCACGTCTGTATGGTAAGAGCTATCAAGCCAGTAGCTGGTTAGCTTAGCTTAGCACAAAGACTGGAAACAGGGGGAAACAGTTAGCCTGGCTCTGTCCAAAGGTTACAAAATCAACCTACCAACATGTCTAAAGCTCACTAACTACCTCCGCCAAGGCCGAAGGCCTAGGAAGGAGGTTATGTTTTCACCGGCGTTGGTTTGTTGGTTTGTCTGTTAGCAGGATTACTCCAAAAGTCTGTGATGGATTTGAATGAAATTTTTTGGAGGGGTAGGGGTGTGGCACAATGAACAATCCATTAGATTCTGGTGGTGATCCGGATCATGATCCGCGGCTCACGGAAAAATAGACGAGACCTCGAATCTCTAGAAGCCTGAGCAGCTGTGGCTGCTCTAATCTGTTAACATGGACGCCAAAAAAACACCTCAACAGGTTCCGCAGCCGCCACGTGCTGCTGACATTCCCTGTGTGGCCCGGGCTTTATCCTTCGAATTCTCCTAAAAACATTTTCATTTCGTTGACAATCAAGCACTTAAATAGGCAACAAGAGAACTTATTTAAATGCAGTTATACCTTTGTTAGGTGTTCCATGTTTTCTTTCCCAGCTATGGTTATATTTCCCCTCTCTCATCTCCACGTCTATTCCTGAACCTCTTCTCTCTGTCTTGCCCATACACCCCCCCCCCCCCCAGATTGCCGCTTTATTGCCCCTCTCAGCTCTCTCACCCACACACCCAGTCACCCTCTGGGGCATCATCCAGGATGTTTTCATCCTCTGCCCAGCTCGGTGCAGTGTCTCCTGGGCAGGACGAGATGCCAGAGGTCCCTGAGGCCGAACGCCCACAGATGGATGAGGGGGATTGGATTGTGTATCCTAGCAGACTTACTTATGTCTGATTTGGTGGATGTTTCATCTCTCTATCATTGATTTACATTCTATTTATCTAAACACTCAGTTATTTTGCTAATAACTCCTATTTTGAAGAGTCTTCAATCGGTCTCTCTACCCCCATTGTTTGCAATAACTAACTTTTTTTTCTCTTTAAAGGGACTGTTTGTAACTTCTTACAGCTATAATATTATCATATTATTAT
>CAKAKR010037462.1:15387-37281 GCA_916700685.1 Adelosebastes latens
AGTGGAGTAGAAGTTTAAAATAACAAAACATGGAAATAAAAAAAAGTAAAGTCCAAAAACCTCAACATTGTACTTAAAGTTCCAGTGTGTAGGATTTTGGGGGATTTATTTGCAGAAATTGAATATAATATTCATAAACTAAGATATTCTCAATATTCTGAAACTAAGAATTGTTGCGTTTTCGTTAGCTTAGAATGAGCCATTTATATCTAGGGACTGGGTCCTCTTCACAGAGTCTGCCATGTTGTTCCACCATGTCTCTACTAGGGCTGGGACGATACACCTATCTCCCGAATCGATACTATCATGAAACTTGGGTGCCGATTCGATATGTATTGCGATTCGATATTACGATTTATTGTGGTTTTTGTTAACTTTTTTAACACTAGACCATGGGAAAGTTAAATTATACACTTCTATGGACTTTTACTTTTGAAAATATCTAAATGAATCCAGGATAACTGTTTGATTTTCAGCAAGTATGTAGTCAGAGGTGTCCTGAAGTCAAATATATCAGTCATTGTCAGGAATTATTAGTATTTTTTTTTTCCCAGCAACTCAAAAATCAAAGAATAAAGACAATTAATTCACTAATTTCCACAAATTAGTGGTATTTTCATTTTAATTTATAAGGAACATGTAATGTTTTATACTTCTGCTGAATATAATCCAATCAATCTTATTTCCATATATGTATTTGTATATTTAGTTCCCTTTGTTAACACCTTATTGTGAAAACCGGACATAGTGTATACTTCTGCTAACTTCTCCAAGTCCGTCACTAGCTCTCCCGTCAGCTCCGTTCTCTTTATCCATCCATGGTCAGCTCCATCGGGGCCGTTTGAATGCAGAGAACATAAATGTCAGTATATGGGTGCTCTACAGTTGTAGCGTCGGCCCATTTCACCACGGAGATGAGAGTGACCGCCGGCTTGACCGCACGTTACCACACTACAATAACGTTTCCTGTCCATGACAGAGTTAGCATGCAGCTTTAGCCGTGATGTCTAGCTCTGCTTTTCCTGCAATGTGTGAAACCCAAAGTGTTTCCGTACTTTACTGGATGTGTAGTGTTTACCACGCTGGATTTAACATGTGAGGGTGCAGGTCGTATCAACGCTGACCCTCCAACGTTTTCTGCTCTTTCGTATCTGCCAGTTTCTGCTCGCTACGACCGGCCGGCTACTGTATGGAACGGATATGATGTCACGTCAGTTTGACTACAACAATAAAAGTGGTATCTTCCTTCTCCCTCTGCATAGACTCAAATGATGCAAATTTATCGATTCTGGCATTAAAAAAATCTATTTCAAAATCATGAAAAAAAAATTGATTTTTTTTCCACACCCCTGGTTTCTACAGTAGCCAAGAATGGAGAAACCAAACACTGGCTCTAGAGAGAGCCTTTCACGTTTTTACGTTACCTGAAGGCCACCGTATAGTTCTCTAACACGCTTGGAATGGGAGGAGTGAACGGAGGGGTATTCAGTTGGTTGCAATCTGCAACCTCACCACTAGATGCCACTAAATCCTACACACTGGTCCTCCAAGTATGAACCTGAAAATGAGCACGATATGGGACCTTTAAACCTTCTTGATGGCACCATCTTTGGTTGTTATATCTGTGTGCCAAATATCGGGTTGTTATTGGGTCCAACTTGGGTTCTTAAACAAGTTATATATTACTGCAAAACATATAAGCAAGTGTGATTTAGTTGCACCTGAGCGTAATTTATGAGACAAGTGACATGTCTTCCAGTCTTTCCATTGAATTGCACCTATACCTAAATTAATTTGTAATGTTTTACAGCCGACAAACCCTTCAAAGACAAGTGAAGGAGTGTGGACACTCCAACTTTGAAACTAAAACCATGCCCTTGCTGGCCATAGTTGCGTACCTATAGTTTTCCTGTGCATTGAGGGATTATTATTACCAGCGTTGCAGGTGCACTCGCTTTCTGTTTCACCTCCAAATAAAGTGGAGCTCAAATGTTAGTGAAAGCAAAAGTGTTAGGGTATGGTGTTATTGAAGCTTCACCAAAACCTTTGTCTTTAACACAAGTTATGTTACATGCAAATGACAAATAATGTTCCCACGATTCATGCCCACAACATATAATTAAAAAAAAGTCTTGTAGACAACCAAAGCACAGAACTACAAGAGATTTACTGTAGCTCCATAAAAATGTAACTTGGATTGTCTATACACAGTCTATACGGTACTCTCAGTGCATAATGAAGGCAGCCAGCATCTGAGAGCTCCAGTGAAAGAGAGCTCGGAATACAAAGAGCTGCTGCTTCATTCGACCAGATGGATGGATCAATGCCGCGGCTTTGAACAATCAGTGGAAGAGAGGAAGGGAGGAGGATGAGAGGAAAGGGATGAAACGCCGAGGGAGGAGGTGATGGAGGCGGTTGTTTTGTCGCTGCAGGAGACAGCGGGGGGCGGGGGGGGAGACAAAGAGAGATTACCGCCAATTTAAGCTGGGCTGTTCGCGCACACCTCCTAATTGAGAAATGGATTTCCCCGCTCTGCTGCGACAAAATAAAAATGATCAAATGCTGCCTTTGCTTCCAAATCCTCCCTTTTGTGTTGGTTTAAATTGTCAGGTGGCATGTTGTCATGACTGATCATTTCTCTGAGCTGAGTCCCAAACAAATTGGATTTTAAAAAACAGAGGACACATTGAAGTCATGGTGCACTACAGAAAACAAGTTTCACATATAGATATATAGATATATACATGGACAGCCAATTAGGGAAAACCCCTTTCTGATCAGCCATGGGAAAAACCTGAAGTCAGCCTTCAGATGAGCTAAAAATAAAACTACAAAGACGGGGACAGCTTTTAAAAGGCTCGGTCCTTTCAGTCTGCGACCCCGACCTGTTATCAACTTCCCAGAGATGTAAACACAGCCAACAGAGATAACATTGTGTGGTGTAGGAGGTTGGAGCTGAATGCTGAAGGAAAATAATGAAAGTCATTTGCTTTAAACGAAACGTAAAGTCAATCATTTGTCATATAATGAGACTGAGAGACAAACACAACTAAAGTTAATATCTTACTATTAGGGCTGTCAATCGATTAAAATATTTAATCGCGATTAATCGCATGATTGTCCATAGTTAATCGTTTTTTATTTGTTCAAATTGTACCGTAAAGGGAGATTTGTCAAGTATTTAATACTCTTATCAACATTGGAGTGGGCAAATATGCTGCTTTATGCAAATTTATGTATATATTTATTATTGGAAATCAACACAAAACAATGACAGATATTGTCCAGAAACCCTCACAGGTACTGCATTTAGCATAAGAAATATGCTAAAATCATAACATGGCAAACTGCAGCCCAACAGGCAACAACAGCTACTATGCCTACTACGTTGCAAAAGTGAAAGTGAAACCTAAAAGCAACATTTTCTAACACGTAAAACTGAATGTAACGTTACATTTTGAACACAAACAAAAAGGCTTCTTTAAGTTTATGCAACAAAACTACAACTTCTTTAGGTTTAGGCAACAAAACTTCAACTTCTTTAGGTTTAGGGAACAAAACTACAACTTCTTTAGGTTTAGGCAACAAAACTACAACTTCTTTAGGTTTAGGGCAACAAAACTACAACTTATTTAGGTTTAGGCAACAAAACTACAACTTATTTAGGTTTAGACAACAAAACTACAACTGTTTTAGGTATATGCAACAAAACCACAACTTCTTTAGGTTTAGGGCAACAAAACTACACCTTCTTTAGGTTTAGGCAATAAAACTACAACTTATTTAGGTATAGGCAATAAAACTACAACTTCTTTAGGTTTAGGCAACAAAACTACAACTTCTTTAGGTTTAGATAAAAAAAAAGCTTTAGGCAATACAACTACAACTTTTTTAGGTTTAGACAAAAAAATAGGTTTAGGCAATAAAACTACAACTTCTTTAGGTTTAGGCAACAAAAACACTTAGTTTGAGGCAATAAAACTACAACTTCTTTAGGTTTAGGCAACAAAAACACTTAGGTTGAGGCAACAAAACCACAAAACATTGTGTTTTGGTAGATTTTTTTAAAGCCTGAAAACAGAGCCATGAGGAGGTGCAGAAGTCTCACTTGAATTACAATATGCTGAACGGTTATTATGGAGCTTTAAGGGGATTTATTTCAGCCTTGGTGAAGTGGAAATGTTCTTTGTATATTTCTCTGAGGGCACATCTTATTAACCATTTACTTCTGCATAATTACTACAGGTAAAGACAGAAGCCCTGGCTTTGTTCTTATAGGTAACACTTTAATAGATTAAAGTGTTTTTCTGTGACATTTTCAGATATTGGGTGGAAAAACTGACCGCATGTGGATGGTACAAATGCATTTTCCACATGAGGGTGCACGTCATTTTTAATGTATGTAAACATACGTAAAACTGTTATTGGAATTTTAATAGATCATGGGTATGAGTATGGGTCATTTGTCGTTTTCAAGTCAAATCACCTCATGGATTAATAAAAAGTTTATATGGCCAATTAGATCATTGGCTTTATTTTTCAAGGTGACCGCTCTGAGTCAAATCGTAGCCCTCTTCCTCGGGAGCAGCAGGTGTCTGATACAGACAGATGGCATCCTGGGAAATGTAGTGCCTCTTATTGTCAGCGAGCGCAGCTTTTAATGGCTCTGCCAGGAGGCATTAAAGGCCACGGCCTGGACGCTGCTCTTTGCTCACAGGGTGAAGCTGATTGAAATTCCGTTCCTCCCGCATTGCCGGCTTGGCATCGGTCCTCAGTGCAACACCGCGACCTATTTCACACTCTGCTGCCGTGGAGTGATGAAAGCAGAGAGCAAAAACACTCAGGGTGGCAGCAAAAGTCCAAAAGTAGCAAGCGGAGTCATCTTCCATATCCTCCACCTCTAACTGGCTGAAGAAAGCTCTTATCTGGAAGTGACTCTTTGCTTATCTCTTACTTATACTTAAATCCTCTTTATAACACGTCTCTTGATTTTTTTGAGGTCACAGTTAAGTTTTTTTAAGGAACTCTGGCTCCACTTTGGCACCTATAACTTATTTACAATGTATATTTTATAATGTAATACATTTATAATGATAATAATCATCATCATCTTTATGTATACGGTAACCCCGGGCCAGGAGGGTTGAGATCTTAATGTCGTTTAACGCTGCACGATTTTGAAAAAAATATCTAATTGCATTTATTTTGACTGATATTGGAATTGCAATATGATTTGCGATACAAGAGTGTATGATATCTTTTCACATAATTATTCTCATTTTCATTGAAAAACATATTTAAATGATTATGGTGTTTTTACAGGGATCTGTACCAAGCAAAGATGTTTTCTTAAGTCTGTAGAATATGATGAGTAGGCCAGGACATCTCTGCAGCACCACAATATTTAGTTCAAAATGCTATTTTGACACATATTTTACCTGTGACAAATATTGCAATTTTAACAAATACTGTGATTTAAAAATAGCAGTAGGCCATATTGCGATTTCGATAAAATTGATTAATTGTGCAGCCCTAATATAATTTTAACAACAGTTTTATAACATGCATACATAATCAAACAGTACAAATTAAAATCAAAACAAAGGCAGTTAAAAACAAAACAAAAAAATCATATCACATTTGTGTGTGTAACTTTGTTTCTTAGTATTTTAAATTTTTATTTTGGGGTATGTCATTTTGGGGCTTTGTGCACAAAAAGTTTTTTTTTTCTTTAAAATACCATATATGGACAGTAAAACAAATTATATAAGTACAATTAATAATAAAATAGAACCTAATAAAATAACACAAAATAACTGCTTTCATTAAAAGATACGATTATACCTATTTCAAATGTGTGACAAACTCATCACTGCATGAAAATAAAAATGAAACTAATTGAATTCATCAGCTGCTTTGATCGCTTCACTTAGAGAGCATTTTTATTTTATTTGATGGAATCATAAGTTGTTATAAATAATTGAATATTGAATGTCAGGAAAAAATTTTTTTGCTCTTATTATGCTGTTTTGGAGAAATTGGTCCAAAACGCTGCATGAACGC
Organism: Adelosebastes latens; assembly: GCA_916700685.1. Lineage (NCBI taxonomy): Eukaryota > Metazoa > Chordata > Actinopteri > Perciformes > Sebastidae > Adelosebastes > Adelosebastes latens. The sequence continues at coordinate 21,451 of CAKAKR010037462.1, forward strand.
CCCAAAGATGCTGTAATGAAGCTCTGACTGTAAACAGCATGTCTGTGTTACATGTTTCTGCTTTTAACAAGACTGCTACTGTGATTACTGCGTCTTTTCCACAGAGATGTAAACAAATACAGCCTCGGTTGATTCTCCCCTTTTTAATTACACCAAAACAGAAACATAATGAATATCCAGCAAACATTACACAAGCTTATAGCAAATGGCTTCACTCAGATATGTCTTCGTTAGAGAAAAAAAAAAAAAGATGTTGTGAGATGTAGCTCAGAGCTCGAAAACAAATTCAGATCTCAAAGGTGAAAGTGTCTGCTGTTTATTTTGGTTGGAGGCAGGAGTCTGAGTGGGTTCACAACAAGCGGGTTTTGGGTGATTTATGCAAACTTTTCCATACATTTCCTGTTTTATTTTGATTTATTTGGCAATCTAAACTTTGGTGGCACAAAATAAAAGCAAATATGCACATGTAAAAAAAAGGGAATTTCGGTATTTATCCGAACTGAACTGATTCCACCTAATTGCAGGAAACATCGTTAGTGTTATTAGTAACACCTGCACTCTCCCTGCTATGACAACTCTAAATGTCTGCTGTGAAAAAGGGACTGTATGTTGCTTTACCAAGTAACTATTAGGCATCCAAACAGGGTTATTTTAATATTTTAATGCATTTTGGTAAATACTAATGTATTTTATTGAATTTTACAACTTTTAGGACAGAATGATTTAAATGAGGGCTATTTAAAGGTCCCATATTGTAAAAAGTGAGATTTTCAGGTCTTTTACATTATAAAGCAGGTTTAAGTGCTTTATAAATACTGTTAAACGATCAAAACACTCAATATACAGAGAAATACACACAGCCCGTATTCAGAAATTGTGCGTTTGAAACAAGCCGTTGTGATGTCACAAATATACAATATTTAGACCATTACACGGTTTTAAACATAAACATTCTAGATGTGTCCCAGTTTATTTTCTGTTGCAGTGTATGTGAATAACATCAGCTGACAGGAAGTAAACATGGACCCAAGCTGTTGCCTAGCAACACAATTCCGTTGCAATTCCATTGAAATGCACTAAAACGGAGCGTTTCAGACAGAGGGTAAATACAGGTATATTCAGGCAGACAGTACGAGGAAAATAATGTCTTTTGAACATTACAGCATGTAAACATGTTCTAGTAGAAACACAAAATACAAGTATGAACCTGAAAATGAGCATGATATGTCCCCTTTAAGTGTTTGTACTGCGAAGTTGATTTCCTTAAAAGAAAATTATCCTCTGATTTACAGATGTCTCTTGATACATTCATGTACACAGACTCATTTTCAGTCCAGAATGGCGGCAACGCTACCGCAGCGCCATCTAGCGGCCATTGTCAAAAAGCACCAGAGTTTTGCCTCTTTGGTTCTATACTCTTTGGTTCCACGGCAGTTAAAGTTTAACTGACATTGTTACATTAACCCTTGTCATATATGTAACCCAGCATTTGATTTACTTCCCCAAATGGCCTTGTTGGATCATTATCTGGTACTCTTTTATCATTATTTTGAGAATTGGTTTTCCTGTGATTGGTTTACTGCAGTGCTAACCAAGCTAGCCATTATAGGCCTAGTATGCTACCTGTCTGAGGCTAATTTGTTGCTAATAGTCCTACAACATTCCAACCTTAGCCTAACTATTAATTGCTGTTAGGTGTTAACTGTTTTTACATCTTTCTCTTTTTACTTTTACTCTGTGTGTATGTTTAGATTAATTACAGGTATCTTCATATGGGGACTGTTGAATGGCGACACTTTTTCCTGGCATGAAAACCAATGTAACTTATGAGACGGTTAGTCTATAGCCTACTTGTGAATCCAGTTTCCTTGTAACTGTACTTATTCATTTGTACAGTAGCTAGTAGATGGGCCGATTGCAATTTTCTTGGGTGATTCCAATTGTCTTTCTTTCTAAGAACTATAACTGACAGCATCATATTTTTGTAACTTTTCTATTGTATACATATCAGAGAATCATATAAAATATTATTTATGTAGGCTACGTAGGCCTATTATAGAGATAACTATTTGTTATCTATCTAAAACTATGTATTTATTTATCTATTTATTTATACAAAACTATTTCTGAATCAGTATCTATTTAAGGATGTAAAGGTGTGTGTATTATATGTATAAACACTCCTGTCTGCCCCACACCAAGTTGCTAAGAGGGTCGGAAAAGTCGCTAAATCTTGCCTAGAAAATTGCCAAGTAAGCAACACTGTGTGTGTGGCTGTGACGATGGTCCATTACTGTCTGTGTCGCTGTGCACGTGACGTGAACCACAGTGGTGAATTTGATTGCCACCGAATTGGCTATATCTGAGTCTGATCATCCAGTTATCAGTCATGGCCGATCAAGCTGAAAATTACCCAACTCCGGTCACCGGCCGATCGATCGGTGCACCTCTAATTTGTACAACAGTTTTGGTCCATCTGTTCTATATCTCTCTATCCATCCGGGTCCGTAAAGCACAGAGGGTGTTCTATCCTGTACGGATTGTAAAGCCCCCTGAGGCACATTTGTGATTTGTGATCTTGAGCTATACAAATAAAATTGACTTGACTTGACATCACTGTATGACCAGGACTACAATCTTTACCTATCTTTAACCAAGTGAGTTGCCAAAACATGACGATAAAAACATCACTCATTCATTTGTTGCCAGGAGCGTATAGAAATACGAAAGATGCATTCAGCCTCAATGTTAAATATAAATCTTATGTTGATAAAAGGCTTAAAATTTGCATCATTTCCTTTCCTTTGAAATGTATTTCCATTGCAAATGTGCAGTACGTTATCATAATTTGTAGGGAACAGAATTGTAAACATCCCTTCACGGACAACAGGTCAGTACACAAAAATACAACATAAGGCCATCTGTTGTTCACACCAAAGAAAAGAAAGTGGGCGTAATCTCCTCGCGAAGGCTGCAGAAGCATGTTTGTAACAGAAAGTCACCGGCTGGAGGAGTCTGGGCAGCAGAAAGGCTCTGCCCTGCTGTAGACTGGTTGCTGATGCTGAGCTGCTTTGATTTGCAGTTTGGGTTGAACTACTCGGTGACCAAAAGCTTTTTTTTTGTTTTTGTGGTTAGTTTACCGGTGTGAATGTGTTGCTGAACATAGAGCATGTATGTTTTGCAAACCCTACCAACATATGATAGCACAAACAGGAGCTCCCACAGTGTAAATGTGGAGGGCGATGATGAGAGGGGAGGTAATCGCTGCCACTCTTTGATCCCTGGAAGGCAGAGAGACACTCAGAGACGAGCAAGTGTTGCCATGGTTACACAGCATCCCATCGTTTTGCTGGTTTCAGCTGGTGCTCTGCTCCCTGCCTGTTACAGTCCTTCCAGTATATGCCTAATGTGTGTGTATCTATCAGTGCCAGAAGTATTAGAAAAAACGCAGTAGCAGTCCTTGGAGTAATTCTTTTGGTAGCACCAGAGCAGTCGTGGTATATTGACAGAATTAAAATATTGGCAGAAGTGGTACAAGCAGTGGTCGTCGCCTAACAGCTGTAGAAGCAGTGATAATTAATAGCTGTAATCGTTGTAGCACAGGCAGTAGAAGTAGTAGCTTAGTAGAAACCGTAGTGATAGTAGTGGCAGTAGAAGTAGCAGTTAAGTAGATATAGTAGTAGTAGTAGTAGTTATAGTAGTAGTAGTTTTAATAGAAGTGATAGTAGATTACTATATGTAGAAGGAGTAGTAGTCTTAGTAGAAGTAGTAGAAGTAGATGTATTAGAAGTAGTAGTAGAAGTAGTAGATTCATATGAGTAGAATGGACATTCCCATTCAAATCAGCGTAGCAGGACGGTCAGAGCAGCGGCCATTTTTATGTGTACTGTTACCATTGCAAAGAACTGTGACAATTGTAATGGGCTAACTTCCGTACAAACCAACTTGCGGCCTGTAGTGTTTGGTGCATGTACTCCCGCCATGCCGGCTGTCCCTTTTACACTGACATAAATTTGGTTCTGTCACTACCTCCGCAGCCGAGCCTGTTAACATGGACGCTGAAATAAAAAACAACAGGTAACGCAGCCGCCACGCGCTGCTCACATGGCCGGTCTGGACAAGCCTTTAGGCTTTTCACGTGTCATTTAACGCCATGTTGTTACTGTGAAATGGTCGCGGTTATGTTTGGGCAACAAAACTACGTTAATGACCTCAGTTAGGTTTAGGCAACAAAACTATCAGTTAGGTTTAGGCAACAAAACTATCAGTTAGGTTTAGGAAAAACATCATGGTTGGGCTGAAAATTACTACATAAACATAAATACGTAAACAACGTAATATAAGTACAGAAAACATGTCACAAACATCTCTAATGTAACTTCTAAATGACTCAACACTTTGGGACACCAATAGCGGTCATCTCGTTGAAAGTCCTGTGTTTGTTGGACCCATCCACTGTAAGCAGTCTCTCTCACTTTTTATTCTACGCCACTATCTCTGAGCGTAGCATATTCACATAGCGTACACATATGACATGCCAAAAGCAACAACGGCGTTGTCATTGCATGCGAATGACTTACAGATTATCGAGTCATTCATATGCCATATGGTGAGACTAAACTGCAAATGACCTCTTCGAAGTCCTTTCTACTCTAATTCTATTTCTATGAGTAGAATAGTATATGTAGAAGTAGTACTTGTGGCAGTATCCATATAGCAGTATTATTAGGAGTAGTAGTGGTAGATTAGTAGTAGTAGTGGTAGTAGTAGTAGTAATAGGAGTAGTAGAGGTATTATAGATTAGTAGATGTAGTAGATGTAGTAGTAGTAGTAATAGTAGTAGTAGTAGTAGTAGTAGTAGTAGTAGTAGTAGTAGTAGTAGTAAGAGTAGTTTTAGTAGAAGAAGTAGTGGTATGTAGTTTGAGTAGTAGTAGTTGTAGAAGTAGATACAATTATAGTAGTAGTAGCAGTAGTATAGGAGATTAAGACCAATGTGTATGCTCAGTTAAACCCAGACTAACCTCAGCGACCTTCATCTGAAGGTTAGTCCCTCGTAGTATAGATATATGTAAGTAGTGTAGTAGATATAGATGATAGTAGTAGTAGTAGTAGTAGTAGTAGTAGTAGTAGTAGTAGTAATAGCAGTAATAGGAGATTAAGACCAATGTGTACGCTCCGTTAAACCCAGACTAACCTCAGCGACCTTCTTCTGAAGGCTAGTCCCTGGTAGTATAGATATATGTAAGTAGTATAGTAGATCTAGTAGTAGTAGTAGTAGTAGTAGTAGTAGTAGTAGTAGTAGTAGTAATAGCAGTAATAGTAGATTAAGACCAACGTGTATGCTCAGTTAAACCAAGACTAACCACAGCGACCTTCATCTGTAGGCTAGTCCCTGGTAGTATAGATATATGTAAGTAGTATAGTAGATATAAATGTTCTAGTAGTAGTAGTAGTAGTAGTAGTAGCAATAGCAATAATCGGAGATCAAGACCAATGTATACGCTCAGTTAAACCCAGACTAACCTCAGCGACCTTCATCTGTAGCCACAATCACACATTATCAGTTCTTTGCACTGGAGGGCTTGTATTGTGTAGCAGCTGCAGGAAGCACATTTACTGCAAATGGCTTGCAGCTGCTTCTAGCAACTGCTGTCTGTCTCTCTCAGTCTTCAGCAGCACTTTTATCTCCATGATGCAGTGTGATGAGGTTTTTCTTTTCTTTTTCAAATTTTCCGGATAGATAGTAGCCAAAGAGGGCACGTTGGAGATTTTCCCCATGCAGGAGTTATTAATGTAACATCAATGAATGAATGAATGAATGAATGAATATTGGTGATACAGGTATAAATCCATCTCCATTCCCTAAATGTTAGTCCAGAAATGTGCCTTTAACAGTGTGTAGAACTGTGTGTGTTTGTACTGGATGAGCCAGAGAGCAGCAGGCAGACACAGTGTGAAGAAGTGTTATACTCTGCCAGATCTCCTGTAAGTGGAACAGAATAAAATATGAAGGAGCCAGTTTGATGCATCCCCCTCAGTCCACTGTTAACTCTGGATAAAGGCAAGCTTTTACTGTCTACGGCTGACAAATATAGCAATACAAAAAAACAGGAGAGATGTCTTATTAAGACATTTAGTTTCATGTAACAGTCTTAACATAGAAGGGCAAACACTGTGTCGCAGGGTTTTCTCACTCACCTCTAATGGCATCTTGCCATGCAGATATTATTATTGGCCCAGGTTTTGGTATATCTGTCTCCAGTCCAGATATAATGAATTTTGTTTGAGTTGCTCAAACCATTTAAAAAAATATATTTTAAAAAGAAAATCAGCAATAAAGTGTCTTTTTAGAAACGGTGTCCCAGTTACTTTGGATAATCCACTTGCTTTGGTAGAACTGACTAACAGCCAATGGTCACTTTCACCGAGAACTTTTAGCCACAATTTACAGCCACAGTGCTAACTCTTCAGCTAACTCTCTCTCTGTTCCTATGGCTACTGTACTTATATTATTTATTTCATGAAAGAAGAAATGTCTGCGTGAGCTAGTTATGTGTCAACCTGCTAACCACTTTGTTGTTTTTGTGTTTCTCTGCAAACAGGTTGCCTATTTGAGAACGAGCTGTGTACACCATATGAGATCTGCGTCAACGGTAAGATGTCTAACACACACAAACTCACACATTTCAAAAGCTGGGAGTATTTTTCCATTGATGATCTGGGAGTGGGCACATATAAACGCCGAGGTCTTGGGGATCTCCTCCGTCTGTCTGAGCTGGATCTTGAATTTGTAGATGTTGTTTGTAGACCCATCCACTGCTTGTTTAAAGGCCGATCACAGTGTAGCCACCAGGGGCCGTATTACAGAAACTTCCGATCTTAAGTCTTAAGTTAAGATAGGAAGAGTCTCTCATTTGAATGCATTTAACATTAATGTCAGTATATGGGTGCTCTACAGTTGTAGCGTCGGCCCATTTGACTTCGGAGATGAGAGTGACAGTCGGCTTGACCGCACGTTACCACAATACAATAACGTTTCCTGTCCGTGACAGAGTTAGCATGCCGCTTTAGCCGTGATGTCTAGTTCTGCTTTTCCTGCAATGTGTGAAACCCAAAGTGTTTCCATACCGCGATACGTAGGTGCATCGATTTTCTTCCCACTCCTAATGGTAATCAAACACAGTGAAGATAGGATCTGAAAGTTAAGAAAAAAGTGTCCAAAATAACATTCAGTCTCTACTGTATTAATGATCGCAGTTACAAGAGGCGAGACGTTTGCTAAATCAGCGTGTTTGCATGTGCGAGTGAGCAGAAATATTATTGTTATATTAGCCTCTTTAGAATTAACTGCTGGGTTTTGTTCACCCTCACAACCACATATAAATATGAAGCCACACTCTCTCTGCCTTACTCTTCCCTTGCGGCCTCTCTGGCATCAAGAGAAAGGAAACCCCTGCTGAGAATCAACCCAGAATCAAAAAAAAAAGAGCTGAAAACATGAAAGTCGTTGACTGAAAATAGTCTGCATACATTTTGGAATCCTGGAAACACTTTTATCTGTGACTCCACTGGGTCAGGCGGATGATAACCGGGTTACTCCCCAGAGTTCGTGCTCTATCTATTCTGAGCTAACCTTTCTGTTTTCTGTGTTTCATCGGCTTCACTTATCAACATCTCTGCAGGTTTTAAAGCAAAGACAGAGACACCAGAGATACCAGAATACGAGAATCTGTTGTACAATGTCATTAAGCATGAGGTGCAGGTGGCCGTGCTGTTGGCTGACCGACTGCGTTGTTTGACCTGCTTCCTGACGCGTGTTTACTTCAGGCAGGGTGTGTTTGTTCTGAATTCATTAGCTCGGTCGTTTCCTGTGTGTGCGGTGTCCTTTTGAAATGTGCCCCGTAATCTAATCCTGATGGAGGAAGTGAGGACGAAAAAAACACAACTCATGTCTAGTTCTGTGAGAAAATCATTATGTCAGCCGTGAATTTTATTTTTAGCCCAGCTCAGATGGGCTCTCTGTCTGTGTTGTGACTGCCTCAGGTGACCTTGCTTCGCTTTGATGAGAAAAAAAAAGGTGTCAACTGCTTTTATTTGGATAGTTGGTCTGTAGTATTTCATTGCTGATATATTTTTCTTTGCTCTGCTGGCATATCCTCTGCCTTCGTTATTCGACTGCATATAAATATTATTCTTTTTTGCGATTCTGAAAATATGACAAAGGTGATCGCTACAGGAAATAAGAAAAGTAAGGGGAGGCATTGCAATTATGAAAGTCAAAACCAAGGTCATGTCCTGCATTTTTTCTGGTAATTTGGGGGCTTTAACAGCCTAAAACCAACATGTAGGGCATCATGGTTCACATGCTGGCAGACAGGACCGCATGAGGGGCGTCACCAGTAATATCTAAGTGGTTGCAAGATGATTATAAAGCACAGGAAAAATGACAGAACATAATTGTGCTACACAAGAGAGTTGTTTTTAAAGTTGTTGTTTCTATTTTTTTTTTTTTTACTTTAATTGTTGTCTTTTCTGGTGAAATACTGAACAGTTTTACTTCTATTCATTCCTTTAAAGCCTTAAAACTGTTGGCTGAACTGCTCTCACCTGATGCAAAAAAAAGAGCTGACGTCTATTTATACAAAAGGGAAAATGATAAAAGGAGAAAATGCAAAGTTGAAACAGAAAATACTTTATTCTCATGATGGCTCAGTAACTGTTGTCAGACAGCAGCTAAACAGAGGGAGACGAACTTCATCCATTTTGCAGATTTCAGTGGTGCACACAGTTTTGTGGGGTGTGTTTTTTTTAATTTTTGCCTCAATATAATAAATACAATTTAGTGCCTCATGCCTCTGTTCCTTAAAGGTCATTAAGAAGCCAGGTGGTTGTTCAGTAGTTGGGGTGCCGTTTTTTCCTCCGCTGATGTTCCAGCTGTGATGGAGGACTCTGTCCACACTTTGAATGATCATTTGTCTTCACTACTGACTTTCAGCAACAAGGAAGTGCTCCGACTCTTTTAACTTCTCCTGTTTACATCAAGCCCCCAGGGAAGCAAATTTTCGTAATAGCCAAATGGTGGAATTACAACTTCTGTTTCCGTCACGTGATGCCATTGGACCTAAAAAAACGTTTTCCCCATAGAATTACATTGAGAAAAAGACGTCTGTAAATTGTAAATTCCTTTTTATTTTATTTAGCTTGAAATAGCTTGAATAGCTTTTATTGAAATCATTAGGTCCTAAAAGTTATTTTCTTGCCTCCGTTCATGTGAATGAGACCCACACCGAGGCTGTAGCGAGGGCTGGGAGGCGGAGTTAAATGAAACGCTACTGCGCTTACTCTATGGGCCCAATTGATGCGGAAGATTGCCTGATGATACGGGTCATTTTATTCTCAGAATTTAAACTTTTTTTGCTTCATGCGCCACTGAGCAACTTTCATAGGAATGAACGAGGCCTCGCCTCCGATGCTGTATCCAGTAGGCTTTGGCGATATAACGAGATTATCGTTTGACACGATATTGATTGGCCACGATAATGGTGACTGAATGTAATATACTGTATATGTACTGTAATAATGACTGGAGTGGTGGGTGTTACACACAGAAATGTGTGTAACACCCAAAATTGTCATTTTGAAACGCCAGTATTAAAATGATTCTGTCAGTCCTTGGCAGTGCTGGCTGTTTTTGGTGGAGCAGCTACTTGTCCACAAAAGGGCATGAAAAGCTCCTCTTAAGTGAGCCAGGTGAGGTGGAGCTGCGCTGACAGCTGGATCTCACAGTGGAAAAGCTACGACGGCTCCACCTCCAGCCATTGTTCTCACCCAACGTGTGTCCGACCTGCTTCAATAGCTGCTGTCAAACTGCCCCACGCGCACAATGCCGGTCTGTTGTGTTGCTGATTGGCAGCTCAGACTCTATCAGGACACACAGCAGCTCTGATTGCCTGAGCTGGCTATAATCTGTTGGCAGAAAAAAAACAAAAAAACAATGAGTAATGTTGGTATTGTTCAGCTGAGGACATTCTCTCTCTCTCTCTCTCTCTCTCTCTCTCTCTCTCTCTCTCTCTCTCTCTCTCTCTCTCGTTTACCTTCTTTTTCCAACAACAAAGGGAGAGTGTGACAACTAGAAAAATATCTCAATGCCCAGAGGAAAGAAGTTGTTCTTTTACCTTGGCAGTGGAAAACGTCTAAACACGTTTTACACTTGACAGCTACTCCTGGATGAACACTACATTTGTGACAATATTGTTCAGAAAATATGCATAACTTGCCTGGAGATTTTGAAGAATTAAAACAGGCTTTCATAATGTAACACATTGTAACATAGAGCCTAGAGAGCAACTGCTGCACCACTCCTCTCTGTGCAGTAAAAACTTCAAATATAGCCCCTTTCCCATTGGACTAAAAACCCACTAACATCTGGGTCTTCAGTGGGAAAGGTTACAATTGGCATACATTCCCAGGACAAATGACTCTGCAGTAGTGACGGGTATTTATCAACTCCAGCTCCGATCGGCAGTGATGGAAACATGATCGTCACCCGGGTGGACACTCTCATTTGCACCCGTTTTCCGGCGCGATGCTACGTGAGGCACGTTGACGTGAACATTATGACAATTAAATCAACAGGGATTTAGACAATTTTTATAATTTAGTAATGTACAAAACATACAACTGATATGCTCTTGTTAAAGCCACCAGACTCCAGTCAGACAACAGTCAGACCTCTCAGATCATCGAAACACACTTCATTCAAACTCAATAGAATTAAAATAAAACCCATTAAAACTATCTTTGTTAGTCTTTCCACAGTTCCAACAATCACCGAGTCTGGTTTGGGAGTTTGAAAGAGACTGAATGCGTAACAGATATAAAAAAAGAAGTAACATTTTCGCTGTTTACTAACGCCGTGTCCGTCGCAGGTTTTCCTGTGTTTAAAAAAACCTGCATATACGCGCTAATTTTGGTTACTGTCCACGAGTTGTTATGACATCACTGATTAGGGCGTGGCCAAAGAGGGTAGTCCTGTAACCTAACAGCATTTATTTTTATCTTGAAGCCGTCTTTCACAGTTTAATTAATTACCCAAATACACAAATAAAGACTATACTTCCATACATTTGGGTTCAATGTATTAAAACCTTATTGAGCTTTTCTTTTAGCGAAATAGTGAAGTTTACCATTGTTATTATTGTACTGGTTTAACCAATGCACACACCCATATAAAGCCCATGCACCTTGCTGCATAAATAGTCTCTTGTCTGCACACGAACTTTAAAGGTCCCATATCATGCTCATTTTCAGGTTCATACTTGTATTTTGTGTTTCTACTACAACATGTTTACATGATGTAATGTTAAAAAAAAACAACGTTATTTTCCTTGTACTGTCTGCCTGAATATACCTGTATTTACCCTCCGTTTAGTGCATTTCAACGGAATTGCACCGGAATTGCGTTGCTAGGCAACAGTTTGGGTCCATGTTTACTTCCTGTCAGCTGATGTTATTTACATACACTGCAACAGGAAATAAACTGGGACACATTTAGAATGTTTACGTTTAAAACCGTGTAATGGTCTAAATATTGTAGATTTGTGACATCACAAATGGCTTGTTTCAAACACACAATTTCTGAATACGGGCTGTGTGTATTTCTCTATATATTGAGCGTTTTGATAGTTTAACAGAATTTATATCGCACTTAAACCTGCTTTATAATATAAAAGACCTGGAAATCTCACTTTTTACAATATGGGACCTTTAATGTAAAAGTCATGACAATCATCTTAATCAGAACCTAGCAATATTTCCAATGACACTTGGCTCTGTAGTACATTTATCAGTTATCTCTTGTCAGATCAGTCAAGTGATTTCTTTCTCCTCACAGTGTGTGACTAGAGAGGGGAAAAAAATGAATGAATAAAACCACAATAGTCAGACCAGCAGTTTCCCCTCCCATATTTTCAATTTTCACTCATGCCAACTGCATGAAAGAAATTATAACTATCCAGCAAAACACATTAGATACAGCATGTGAGCAAATAGGAAACGAGAGTCCCAACTTCACGCCTTGTCATTCTATGCTTCCACCATTATAAAACAGCATCATTCTCTAATAGATTATGAAATGATGAGAAAATGTATTAAGGTATTCACTGTGTCTCCAGCGCTCATGATGGTTGTTAATTAAAGCTTCAAGGATCTGCATCGCTGACGCAGCCTGTGAGGGAACATAAAACTCTAATTTTTACTACATGCTTTAAAGCTGCAGTGAGTAGAAATGGAGCAAATATGATTAAAAAAAGTGAATTTTATAAAACGGTCACTATATCCTGACAGTAGTGCATGAGACAGGTAGTCTGAAAAATGCCTCTGTGTCCTCCTGACATGAAAATACTAAGTTAAGTTTCTAAAGACTTAAGAACACAGACATCAGTCAGTATCAGTCCTTCCTCCTGTCCTCTGTCCTCCTGTCCTCTGTCCTCCTGTCCTCTGCTGATGTCACTCACTGCTGCAGGTAATGTTAGAGCTGGTAGAGGGGGGGGGGCTGCTTTGTCTCAACCAGCTGATGAGTTTATGTAACCTAAACAGGTAGGCTACACAGTCTACTGCAGCTTTTGTTGTTGTTTGTTGTGTAGCCGAGGATTACGTTGCTCCTATACTTTATGGAGATAATAAATTAATAACATGGAGGCTCCGTATACATAAAACATTTTCCTTCATCGCTCACTCATCTTCAACCCGGGTCGGGTCGCGGTGGCAACAGCTCCAGCAGGGGACCCCAAACTTCCCTTTCCCGGGCCACATTAACCAGCTCTGACTGGGGGATCCCGAGGCGTTTCCAGGCCAGTGTGGAGATATAATCTCTCCACCTAGTCCTGGGTCTTCCCCCGTGGCCTCCTCCCAGCTGGTCGTGCCTGGAACACCTCCCTAGGGAAGCGCCCAGGGGGGCATCCTTACTAGATGCCCGAACCACCTCAGCTGGCTCCTTTCAACGCAAAGGAGTAGAGTCTCTACTCCGAGTCCCTCACGGATGACTGAGCCTCTCACCCTATCTCTAAGGGAGTCGCCAGCCACCCTCCTGAGGAAACCCATTTCGTCCGCTTGTACCCGCAATCTTGTTCTTTGGGTCATCACTCAGCCCTCATGACCATAGTTGAGAGTAGGAACGAAGATTGACCGGTAGATCGAGAGCGTTGCCTTCCGGCTCAGCTCTCTTTTCGTCACAACGGTGCGGTAAAGCGAATGCAATACCGCCCCCCATTGCTCCGATTTCTCTGGCCGATCTCACGTTCCATTGTCCCCTCACTCGCGAACAAGACCCCGAGGTACTTGAACTCCTTCACTTGGGGTAAGGACTCATTCCCTACCCGGAGTAGGCAATCCATCGGTTTCCTTCATATCATTACATAAACACTTAAGTATTATGGCTCCTTACGTAACAGTCATGTCATGTCTGAAATAAAGTCAGTACAGAGCATTCACGTAAAAGCAAACACGTATGCAGGCCAAAAGCCATTACTGTAACAGGTGATGACGTATTCCGTGACTTAATCAGGCTTTTGACAAACCTCCTTGAGCCTGAGACACACCAGGAGCGTCAAGAGCGCGTGGCGGCTGCGTTACCTGTTGTTTTTTATTTCGGCGTCCGTGTTAACAGGTTAGAGCAGACACACTGCCCGCGTGAGACGCGCGCCTCACGCACGTCACACGCGCGTCTCAGCTGCGTCTCTTCTAGAGAATAGAGGTCTTGCCCATTTTTGACGTGTGCCGCGCGCGTTTCACAGTGAAAGTGATCTATTTACTGTATATTGACATCATACCAGCAAGATTACTACAGTTTTGACGTCTATCTGTAGAATATGTCACGGAGATGAAAAAAAAGTAAAGACTTATTTTTAAATCAACACTTCCTGCTTTCTTTTAAAAATAAAAGCCCTTAAGCGTTTTTTCTGTGGACAGAATTCCTTCATTTGTTAACACAAGGCTTTTATTCTGAAATATGAGCAGTCAGTGCTGTGGAACATGCAGTGACTTAGAGAGCTCCATGAATTGATAAAGTATGGGGTTTAAATCAACACTTCCTGCTTTCATTTCAAAATAAAAGCCCTCAAGCGTTTTTTCTGTGGACAGAATTCCTTCATTTGGTAACACAAGGCTTTTATTCTGAAATATGTGCTGGACAGTGTTCTAGAACATGCAGTGACTTGGAGAGCTCCATGAATGAATATAGTAAGGAGTTTTAATTGTGGATTATTACTATTATTTACAAATTACCACACGTTTCTTAACCTTTCTCTGTCTAAAATAAATATAAATGATATTTATAATGAAAAGAAATGACCATTAAAAGTCAAACTCTATGTAGAAAGAAAGGGCTGACAGCAGCAGCTGCAGCAGCAGCAGAAACGCAGCTGAAACGCAGCTGGTGTGAACACCCCACGCTTGTATCACGCAGCCACCACGCCACGCAGCCATCACGCGCTCCTGACGTTCCTGGTGTGTCTCAGGCTTTAAACAGATGTGATAACATCATGATCCGTGCCCTCAGACAAGCTTATCTCCAGCATAAAACCCCATAAAGTGACATCCAAGGATTGACGCAACAATGGAGGATTCAGTGGGGAGCGATAATGGTGTCCACCCACCCATGTGGACTTTTAGCTATTTTAAAGTGTATGTGACGCAGACATGTCTGGGCACTAAAGGAGAAGGGGCAGGCCAGCTGCGTGGAAAGATGCTGCTCCATCAGTGACTTGACATTTTCATTGTGACTGTCATCTCAGTAGACGGAGCGGTGCCACGTTTAGAGCCGGTCGCATCGAACTCCTACAAGGGTCGGCTTTATGACACTGCAATAAATGCTTCTCATAATGATAAATGTGGGAGTACGTTTTTAAATCACTGTTTATGCTTTGAGTGATAAAAAGTAACATGATACAGTTTGACTTGTATTTGCTACAGCTGTTTTCAGGTATATATTGATAATATTGTGATAGCAGATCACTTCAGATAAGTCCACTTGATCAAATCGGATGGAAGTATTTAATCAATAATTGTGTGTTCGGATTTTTTGCAGTGTAGGAACCTCTCATTTGAGCCCCAGCATGCAGCTGAGTCTGGCCATATAGAGATGAGAATGGCGGCCTGTCAGTTATGCTTAGTCTCTTCCTATGTTTTTACACATTTGTGGAGATGAAATGAAAAAGGCCTTTTTAACCCTTTAAGATCACCTCCCTGGTCATATTGTGCACCTATTTAACAATATATGCAAAATCCAATAATTTTTCTTCCCGTAAAACAAAGTATAATGTGTGCTTATGTAAGCTAGTACCAACCAATATCAACCAGTAATATCAAGACATCATCCATCAATCTATCTGCAACTTTAAGGGGCATGGGGTGTGTGTGGAGGCTCTGTATCGCTCTACATTCTGAGCCCTCCCATAGCGGCCCGATTAAAGGTGAATAATTTGATTTAAAGGTCTCATATTATGCTCATTGCCAGGTTCATAGATGTATTTTAATGTTGCACTAGAACATGTTTACATGCTGCAATGTTCAAAAAACCCTTTATTCTTCTCATAGTGTCTCTCTCACTCAGCCTGCATTTAGCCTCTGTCTGAGAGATCCTGATTTACAGCCTGTCTCCTCCCACTCTGCTCTGATTGGTCAGCGTTTCTGTCAATCAAACGTCCTCAAGAACACAGCAACAACAACAACCCCTCCCCCCCCTCCTCCTCCCCGGAGCAGAGAGCTACCGTTAGCTCTGAGTGTAGCTCTGAGAAGCTGAAGTGTTTATTAAACTATTTTAAAGTTTATAAA
>CAKAKR010037464.1:7338-75730 GCA_916700685.1 Adelosebastes latens
CAGGAATAAAACCACTCAAATAATTTAGCAAAAACCTTTTATGGTCACAGCGTTACAGTAGAGACAGCGCGCAATTAAGTTCCACCCACAATTCATCGCTCTCCATTGACTTTGTATTGTGTGAAGATGCCTCCTTGTCAATTCCGTATGCCAGCTAAAAACAGAAAAATGCTTAAAAGCTGCTGTGTGGTGGGATGCACTACCAACAGGGTAAAGACGCCAGAAGCTAGGTTTCTATAAGCTGCCGAACCGAAAAAACGAGGATAAAGGCAATAAGATTAGGTTAACAAAGTTACCGCGATAATAACGTGTTGACGCAAATTCGTTTTAACGCCACAAATTTCTTAAACGCATTAACGCAACTTGCGATTTTTAGGATGTAGCTGGCTCAGTTAAAGCTAGAGCGAAGATGGTGATCATATGAAACTAGAAAACCAAAGGAATCCATTGGTACCAACCATGTCATACTAGCTTGTCACGGAAGAGGTTAAATAACGCTCCAAACTTACGATAAAATGTGGCTAACAATGGGTGCTAAATAATCCTTTGAAATGCTTAAATCTGATTGTTTTTAGCTAGCTACAGGCATTTTGTTAGTGTTTCAGCCCTTGGTTGCGTATTGTGGCGCCAATTGTTTTCCCCTCCAGTGGGCCTGGTTTTCAGAGTATGAAGCGTTGTGCTCCGTCTCTATTGTACAAGCTCACAAGTTTTCCATAAAGTCCAATAACAAAGCTATCGGGGGTAAATGTCTGCTGTGTATTTGTCTGCTTTCTTTTAATACAGCGCCCCAGTATTACTGCCTGGTCATTGAGTTTGCAATCCCTGGAGTGCCAGAGGTCAAGAATGTTTGGCTTCTAGTAACTCAGTACACTTACAAATCACCACCAGCTATTCAGCGCAACTGAGACGACAGGGTACGGCTGCAGATGAAGACTCCGTAAGAGGGGGACACTATAGACCTTGACTGTATATTAGAAAGTATTAACATCAACTCTCAAAGTCAAAGAAGCAACATTGCCATCATGGTAACTAATGCTGCAGAACAAACCTTCAAGAAGCGTTTTTTGTTCAGGCAACAAATTAAAACATATGAAGGAACCACTTTCTCTCTAATCCATTGCAAAATGATTGTACCAGCATGCAAACAGTGTTCCACTCAGGCTATACAACAGGCAAAACCTAGCAAGTTTTTACTAGTATCAGCAAAAAATTTCTATTACACTATTCCTGCTGGATCAGTGCTGCCAATATTCCTCGTACCCCCATCACTGCAGCTCTGGAGAGCGTGAGGTGACTTTGTGATTAGAAAAGCTTTTTATAGACTCAAAAAGATGACGTATAACTACAATATATTCTGCGCCCTAATGACTATCTAATCTTGGTAAGGGATTATACCATTGTGGTGCATGTTCTGCAATCTGTAATGGATGATGCAGTGTGCCACCTAAACAAGCAGCCGCTTATTACTGTACATTTAAATTTCCATATGTGTAAAGTGAAGGTTTCTAGCGCGAAACCTGCTATTCATCTCCACATTATCTCTACATCAGCAATCGATGAAGCTCTGCCAAACACCAGAGGCATTACTAGAAAAAGCAAACACATGAACGCTCCATCGCTTCCACACACCGCTGGACAATGTCCATGTGAGACCGGCTACCGTTCATTACTGGGTAAAGCCTGTGGTGCAGTCTGAGCAAAGCTGCAACAAGCACCCACAACCTGTGGGTCATGGATTATTGTCTGTACATGACTCTCAGACCACTGCTGCCCTCTAGTGTCAAAGACTGGGACAACAATGCTGCATTGCAAAATCCCCCAATACAACAATATCCTGTTAGATGCCGGTTTTTACAAGAAATGTCAAGAATCAGAGTGTGACTGTGCTTGGAACCATATGAACACACAACCAAGAAGTCTGTAATGCAAATTAGACCTGCACAATGCAATAAACCAAATCACAATTTTAGCATCCACAACTAAATCCAAAACCAAAGATCAGTTCCTTAACATGCATTAACCAGGCTCTGCTTCCCAAACATGATCGATTGCCACTGCAACAGATTTGTCACTTGCACAGACAACCTGCAAGTATAATGTAACTGTATGCACTCTGAGAGGGCAAATCCCTTTGGTCCATGTTTCTTTGTCGTTTCTAAAGCAGAATAAGCTGCTGACAATGCTGCATATGCTGAGCTTGCAGGAGTGGTGGGCGCACACACACATGTAACAACAGAACAGCTCTCTTTTACCACACATGCAGATCCTCACTAATTTGGATCTTCTGTTATTTTTTAAGTATTATTTGAGCAAAGCCTACCCAAGGCAATTATATAAGTCTCAACAACTGGTGATTTTGACATCAATTAGCACACTTGGATTTAAACAAAGAGGGAAAAAATCCTCTCTCAGGCAGAACAGAAGACAATTAGCAGCCTTCTGCAGCAGAATTGGACGACCCAGGAAATGCAAGAGGCAGCGAGTGGGAAGTCAGTGAGGAATTACATCTTTTTTGCTGCAGTGATGACTTCTGGTTGGTTGAGGCATATACGGTACACACAATGGGTGCGTGTATAAAGACAACATTTTAAAAATAAATAATAAAAAAAGGTGAAATTGTGGCCTTACTTGTAAGTTGTATGTCTTTTTTTTATAGTCTATATTTGGACATTCGACTCTGAGTGAGGTTATTGATGATGATGATGACATAGGTATTAATTGTTAGTTTGTTGTTAGTATGATGTCGCCTTGCCACCTTGAAACTTCCATCTTTGCTATCTTTACATGAATGGAAATAGGGCTGCACAATTAATTGAGCCAGTCATTGTTGTGATCCCGACAGGGCGATGCGGCACGAAAGGGTTTATTTCACAACAATGACCCGCTAGCTGTACATTATCCCGCTTATTATATGGCTACTTACTTAAGAAATCAGTAATTTGACACAAAAAACGGTCCGCCAGAGTCCGACATCAGAACTGCGTCCATAGCAACGGTCTGATATACATAGCAACGGTCTGCTATAAAGAAATTACAGACCGCAGAATGCCTTGATTGACCAATCAGAATCGAGTATTCAACAAAGCCATGTAATAACACCAAATAAATTAAACTTGTTAACCAAGACGGATGAGCAATTGTAATAAATAATCATCGCCTTAGGTTTGAGTAGACGACAGGCGAGGACAGACTGCTGGGCAACTACTATTTCAACCGGCCTGTGGAAGTATATCAGTACATAATGACAGCTTCAGTGAGGACAATTTGTCGTCAATATATAAACAGTATTGGTAGTGACTCAAACTAGTTGCTTTCATGTGGGAGGATGAGAACACTGGTCCTTTGTGGCTCATTTCTGCCTGTGTGACAAGGCCAGTGTGTGGGAGACGCCACCTACAATAAGCAGGCTGCCTTTCCTTTGGAAAAACATTTAATTAGTGACAATGAATGGTAATGTGTGTGTGTGTGTGTGTGTGTGTGTGTGTGTGTGTGTGTGTGTGTGTGTGTGTGTGTGTGTGTGTGCGTGCGTGCGTGCGTGTGTGCGTGCGTGCGTGTATGAAGAAAAATGGAGCACTAAGTGTACCTCAAATTGTCCAAGTTTGCTAAAGTAAAAACTATTTGGCTGACAAGTTATTGCTCATTCATCCAAATTCATTCAAACCGTAATGCATGAAAACTGTTCACATATTGAACAGCCTGCAGTAGGGTGCACATCACTGTGCATAAGTCTGTAGAGGTGTAGTTCATATTCCTACAGTTCAGAGGCATATTGCTCAATGCTATGAAGCTTTCTGTTCCTGTGGCTGTAGCAACGGAGTGGGAACACCAGAGTGAAAAATGTGACTTCAACCTTGTAGAAGTCACCGTGTCCCCAGAGACATTAACCAATAAGTATAGAGTGAGTGGCTGACCTCGCTCTTTAAATGTCCTTTCATCAGTATTCACAAAGTAACAGCTTTGGAAATCTGCTAAGACATGACACAAAGAGGAGAAGGACATCTGAGCAACTATGGATGATACAAACAGATTAGAGTTAAATAGACACTTCTACTTCACATTCAATGATGCTCAGATGTACATGTAGCTACCCAGATGGCTGACGTGAGAGGCTGAAAAGGTACAGTAATTAGTTTTTTAGTCAAGACAAAATGTTCTTCACATATAAGACACCCACCTCACAATATTAATATATTTCCTTCTTCTTTTAATCCAGATAATTAAAGGATTTATTCAGCAAGTGTTGATATTAATTAATGTGCTGTCAATGCACTCATGCCCTCCTGCTTTGCCTTATCACGGCTCTGCAGATCCATTTGCCACCAAAGGTCTCTGATGAATCATTATGAGACATATAATCCTGTGAGATCACATAATGCCTTAGTCATTAGTCATGAGTGATATGTTAAAATTAATTCGGAGATGGACAGGCAGCAGTGTACCATAGGGAGCCTAAAATGGGCACAATATGATCTTGTTTATTCTTATCACATTTCTTTTTTAAACTATGACAGTTTAATATAACTTTTAGATTTTAAGACATCAAGATTTGGTTATGGTTTGGAAACAAATGCTATATTTAAAACTATGTGTCTAAAGCTCTCTCCTGTGCTGTGTAAAAGAAATTGGTACCTTAATTACAGATTTAAAATCTTTTAAAGTAGAACAGTAAAGCACATTACATTTCTACTTGGGCTGTCAAAGTTAACATGATAATAACGCGTTAACACAAATTCCTTTTAACGCCACTAATTTCTTTAACGCATTAACGTGACTCGTGATTTTTAGGTGGTAGCAGGCTCAGTTTTAGAGCTAGAAACCTAAGAAAACCTAAAGAATCCATTGGTACCAACCATGTCATACTAGCTTGTCCCGAAGGAGGACAAGGAGGCGAGGAAAAACTGTCATGGCCATTTTCAAAGGGGTCCCTTGACCTCTGACCTCAAGATATGTGAATGTAAATGGGTTCTATGGGTACCCACGAGTCTCCCCTTTACAGATATGCCCAGTTTATGATTGGGGCAAGTCATAGTCAAGTCAGCACACTGACACACTGACAGCTGTTGTTGCCTGTTGGGCTTCAGTTTGCCATGTTATGATTTGAGCATATCTTTTATGCTAAATGCAGTACCCGTGAGGGTTTCTGGACAATATTTGTCATTGTTTTGTGTTGTTAATTGATTTCCAATAATAAATATATTTATAAATTTGCATAAAGCAGCATATTTGTCCACTCCCATGTTGATAAGAGTATTAAATACTTGACAAATCTCCCTTTAAGGTACATTTTGAATAGATAAAAAAATATGTGATTAATTTGCGATTGCAATTAACTATGGACAATCATGCAATTAATCGCAATTAAATATTTTAATCTGTTGATAGCCCTAATTTCTACACTTGGACAAAATAACAAACTGCATCTGAAAAATATCAACATCTGCCACTTCCGATTGCACACCATTCATGCAGAGGTATAGAAATAGAAAATACTGGAACACAATTATCAAATTCCTCATTTTTCTACAGTCCAACAAATGAAAAGTAGCTTTCAAGCTTGCCTGCCGTTTTGTCTGTGAAGCTGAGCAGTATAAAGGGTTTCAAATCCAAGTAGTTACAGTAGTAGTACAGTAGCAGTAATTGTATATTCAAAATTGCTGGTGGTTATCATGGAGACGTTTGCTACTGTACTACACAACATTTTCTCCACTGAATATATAACCACAGTATCTGGTCTAACAAATACTTAAAATTCTCCGAAACTATTTAAAGGATAACTTTGCCGATTTTCAACCAGCTTTGCGTCTTTCAGTGTGGGCGGTATGTAAGCCTTTAAGAACTGGAAGTAATTTCCATTAGTGGTGGGATCATTAACAATTTTCAGTAAACATGTACTCCACGATGTTATAACCTTTAACATTCACCTTACACAACCTTAAACATTTTTCCACCTCCTAGTGTGAAATAATGAGCTTTCCCAGGGGCTAATGTATGTGACAGATATCAACACCTGCTTCAGCAGGATACGAGCCTAATGTCAACCCAACACCAAATATTCTGTCATTCAACGCATGAAAGTGTCATGCCCCCAATGATGCATGCCCCTTTTAGTGCCCTTGAATAGAAAGGCATCTGCTCGAAATGTAAATCTAAATGAAGTTTTGACTCAACTCCAGAATATCTTTGCACATTAGGCCTGCAGGGACGTTAATGCACGGCTTGAATATTGATTCCTAAAGCTCTTAAAGAATTTAAAAAGGTTAAATGATGAGCATGACACTGAGTATCACCCCGTTGGCACAGGGTCAAAAGACAAGAGTGGCAAGTAAGAAGAGGAGGTGAGGCGTCTAATTCTGGTGACCTGAGCCTACAGCACCTGGAACACAATCTGTCCTCAACAGGGACATGTGAAGACATGCACAGAAAGCTGAACAGCACATTATAAGTTTTTATAGTGCTACTTTTACTTTACACATGCAGTTCTTTGTGTTTGCAGTTTGCACACCTCAGCCACACATATAGTGCAGATATCACTTAACCACACATGGACTGACACATTCTTGGTCCAAACACAGTCATCGATCCTCTACTACAACCCCGTTGCCCCTTGTTTGGCACATGGATACTGCAGCTACCAAAATGGACATATCATAGTTTACAAGACTGCGTACGTGTGCTCTATGGGAACATACACGGAACCTTTAAATGTGTAACTTATATGAAGGTAATCCATCTTCTACTACCACCACTACTACTACTACTACTACTGAACCATAGACTGTATATAAGAAGTGGACGTAGTCACCGTGACATCAGTGGCGACCTGTCAATCACAAGGTAGCCACGCCCTAAAGCATACCCTGCTTTATGGTCTATTTGACTCTAAATGGGACCATAATTTACTAAATGAACATCATGCTGTATTGATGAAGACTTGAAACTAGCGATTGAGACCATAAACTCATGTTTACAATGTTTACTGAGGTAATAAATCAAGTGAGAAGTAGGCTCATTTTCTCACAAACTTCTATACAATCAGACTTGTTTTTGCAACCAGAGGAGTCACCCCCTGCTGGCTATTAGAAAGAATGCAAGTTTAAGGCTCTTCGGCATTGGCTTCACTTTTTAGACCTGGAGGTAGCCCACTGATATGTACCGATGTTTCAAATTTTTTATTTTAGTGTTTCTATGCTTTGTGTGCCACAATCTTCGTTATGTTTGAATTGGCTAGAAAAACATAATTCAAACTTGTAGGACACAACAATCCTCCCAAAGGTAGCTACAGAACATAAGAGTAGAATTGTCCACCATCACTCTTATTTAGAAGCTTTCATCTATACTACTGTAGCATATTACACCTAAAACACAGTGGATGTAAATATGTCAGATGAATCTCACTTGAACTGTCAATAAATGTCGATCTACTCTTTCTGCACCACTCCTAATTCCAAGCATACACGACCCACCACAGCTGAACAAAATGTGTTCATTCAACATCAAAGCCAGCTGGCCCACCGCGGTGACTAAGACCCTGACAAACCTATCTGACAGCTGTGTCGGATGGTGAAAGGCACACAGGAGCAAATTCAGACTAACTGCTATATTTAGGCCAATATAAGCAAGGACAATATCTCCATCAAAGGCTCAGACATAAACACATAACCTCACTCTATATTGAGACCACAGGTATGACATATAATACAGGAAACAACTGTGTGACAGTGAAGAGAGACACGCATGCTTTTCAACAGCAATAACTAAACTTCCTTGCTGTGCAACTTCCTATTGTCAGAAGGGTGTGGGGGGAGCAGTGTACTTGTCATGAGACTACGCCGCTGATGACAAATCTGTCACAGCTTTAGTCATTACTGTCTGTTGAGATGAGTGTATTATCTCTGGTGTCCTCTATGTTGCCTCTGGCATATTAAAGAGAATGTACGATATGATACAATGGCATAAAAAGTATTGTTACATTACACATAATAAAAATATCTGCCTGTAGTATTATTTTGGAAAATAACACTATAATGTGGATATATAGTAGATCAAAATTAAAATCGGACACATAAAGGATTAAGGGTGCTGATTGCTGCTGCAGATTTTAATTTACATGTATATAAATAACACAAATTTACAATATAGTTAGTAGTTTAATGGAAACAAAGAATTGTACTGGTGGGAGGGTTTTTATTCTTAATAGAGTCACACCACCATCTGCTGAAGTGATCTGATACTCCATCAACTCGTGCTGCAAAAGGCTATTGTATACAATAGAGGCTACAGGACAAACAGTGCCATGATGGCCTTAAATCCAAATCACCCCGAGTACTTTTTAAAGTTTTATGTGCTTTTTTGGCCTAAATATATACGTACCGGTGTATGACATCTAATAAAGCAAGACATTTCTGTCTGTCTGTCTGTCCCTCAGTGTGTCCTTCGCATATCTCGAGAACCGCTCATCTGATCGACTTCACACTAGGCGGGCGTATTGCTCAGGACCCAAGGGAGTGCAAGGTCAAATGTGGTGCAATTTGGCCAGATGGTGGCGCTTTAACAATGAACTTTATGTTTTGGCCTGTAACTTTTGATCCATAAATCTCAGAAACAAAATCTGAATTTTGTGCTGAGGCCAGTGTTAATCCATACAGGCACTGAATAGATGGTGTACAGTTATCAGAGTTGATTAGTTGAATTTAAGTTTTGCTAGTTTTATCTATTTTCACACTTTATAAAACTTCAGAGAGATATTGTTTATTTATTTATAAAGATTTTCATTTAACTTTATAAGAAGCTGGGAGCCCTTTTATTTTAAGATAATATTGAAAAGATCTCTTTTAATTAAACATATGCTTTAAGGCATTTCAACAAAGTTTTGTGTTGTTCCCATTTTTGACACCAAGATTTTCATTTTTACTGCAAATGTATATCAGTTCAAAATATCGGTTATTGGTCGCCTTGACTACTAATAATCGGTATCGGTCCTGAAAAAAACATATCGGTCGATCCATAAAGCCAACATGTAGGGATTCCAGCCCTTTGATTTATTGTTTTTTCCTTGTCACAATCGATGTCAGTGCATTGCTAACACACTGCAAATTGTGTTAGCAATGCATGACTATCATTCCTCGCTTCTAGAAAACGTCATGGCCAAGTCCATTTCCTCCTTTTAAATATAGGTGTTGTGAAGGCCACTGAAACACAACAGTCGTGCCATCAGTCATCACTGAAACGAGACACCGGCATTAACATCCAAACACTGGCGCTGTGCTACATCAGAGCCCTTTGAACGAGCACATTAGTTCTGTTTCTGAGGAAAGATCTGACGATCCGTTACACTTGTCTTTTGAACATCAAGCGCTTCTCCGTAATCGTCACTCATCGCGTCGGCAATCAATCCGTGAGTCATGAACGTGCTTTGAGTTTTAACATGTCCTAAATCAGGCCTCTGCATTCTAACCATGAATAAAGTATTTTACAAGGAGGCTGGTAAGCTATAATTATTTCACAGTGTGCCGTCACTCCTCTCTATCACAAACTGCATAACAAAATGGTCTTGGAATACACAGCCCAATGAAAGTGGCGAAACAAGATGCAAAGAAGGACTACCCCACTTTTATTAGTGATTACTCATCGTTAATCTGTTTTTCCGACTGTTGTGAGCACGCACAGCAGCTGCTTTATTGACGCTGGTGATAAATATTGCAATTCAGCATTCATTCAGACCCTCCTCTGTGTGTTTTGGTATTGATGACAGCAGTTCGATGTGCTTTACATCATATTTCCCTTCAGAAACACTGATTTAAGCTTTTAACTTCCCATCCAGTGAAGCAAACATGTAGTAGGAAAGCCACTACAATGGTCTTAGTACAGTGTCGGTCCACAGTGAGCTGCCTTAAGAGCTTCAATGCCACTTGGGATTGCTTATAGATTGCTTTATCAGCATTACATTTGAGTAACAGAGGAAAGCATCAGTGTCTCTGAAAGACAAATACTCAGCGATGTCAGTGGACGGATGGGCTTAAGATTCTACAAGTCATTAAAGTGTTACAGTGGGAATGAGACACTATTCTTACAAAAGATATTCGCTCATTCGGTAGTTTGATGATGGATGGCGGTGGAGAGTGCTGTCTTATAGGTCAGTCTGTCCATAATCTCCCATAGGTGTTCAGTTGGTTTGAAATATGGTGACACTGGAGATTATAGCATATGATTCACGTAAGGGATATTGTTGTGAAAGAATCCCCGACAGGGTGATGCTGCACCCCGACGCGAAGCAGGGGGGTCTCTCATCGCCCTGAAGGGGATTCTTTCACAACAATGACCGCTAGCTGTACATTATCCCGCTTATTACACGACTACTTACTGAAGAAATCAATATTTTGACACAAAAACGGTCCGTCAGAGTCCGACATCAGAGCTGCGCCCATAGCAACGGTCTGTTATACAGAAATTACAGACCGCAGAATGCCATGATTGACCAATCAAAATCGTGTATTCAACACAGCCGTGTAATAAATCATTAGAATACGTATGAAACCATTTAATAAACCCCCAAGACCAGTGAGTGGGGGGCACTCTCAGCCTGGAAGAGACCAGTTCCAACATGATAAAACTGTTCAACTTTCAGTTCAAGAAGCATCTACACCCATCATGTTTTCAGCTGCCTTCAGTTTAGGGAGTTTCCAGCAAAAATAAAGGAATTGGCCTCACTGTTCCAATAGTTTTCGAGGGGACTGTATATATATATATATATATATATATATATATATATATATATATATAATGTAGTTTCAATATCCTAATCCTTCCACTGGGAAGATTTTGTTACTGCCTGTCAAAGTGTACACAGCATTACTTTGCAGTGCAGTAACACACTTGCGCCAAAAGAGGGAGCTGCTGTTTTGATTATGAACCGTGTGCTGCCAGTGCAGACCACCGGAGAATTTTCACAGCAGTGATGTGATAATAACCAAACATTGCCTGTGAGAAACTTTAGAAACTGCTGCAGATGTATCCTAAAGGATCAGTTCACCCAAAATACTAATTTTTCTCACTTGAATCAAGGCTGAAAACTTTTCTGTTTGCCTCTGCTTTTTATTAAATTATTTCTTACACTGCACCATAACTTTTATTCCTGTATTTAATACCTGTTTTATTCCATTTTTGCTTGTTTTTATTTTCTATTCTCTTGTATTTTTAATGTTTTTAATTGTATCTAAATATTGTTTTATAATGTATCTCTTGCACTTTGTCTCGATGCTTTGATTGTTTTATGTAAAGCGCTTTGAATTGCCTTGGTGCTGAAATGTGCTATATAAATGAACTTGCCATGCCTTATGTCTAGCAGTATCTAGCCATGTTTTATGTTTTATTTGCCCAAGTTTTGAGGTATCGGTCTCTGAGATAAAAATGGAGGTGAATGGAATTTTGTTTGTGGTGCCGATAGTATTGAAAAATGACACTAAAAAACTTCAGCAGCAAACTGTCTTCCAGAAACAGCGTCCCTGTTAACTCTGGAGGATTCCCATAACTCACTGTGAACTGTTTACACAGGAACTATTTCTTCAGTAGAAGCTTCCAATGAAAACTGCTCAACAAACAACAGCTGTGCTTACCTTCTTGTTGGAAGAGCTTTGGTGTGTACAACCCGAGTCCAGGTTGTTATTGGGGGCAGACATATTGTTCCTGAGAGAGGGAGACCGCAGCCCTTCCTCCCCCTCTCCTTCCTCCTCCTCTTCCTCCTCCCTCCCACTCTCCGCCGAATGTTCAAAGTCATCACTGTCTTGGTCCATCTCCTCCTCGTCCTCATCCTCCTCCTCTTCCTCCTCGCCCTCTTCCCTCTCCTCTTCCTCCCTTCCCTGCTCCTCCCCTCCCTCTGTCCTCTCCTCCGCCTCCTCCTCCTCTTGGTGACTGCTGCTGTTGTTGTTCTCTTCCTCTTCCTCCTCCTCCTCGTCCTCCTCGCCCAGCGGCTGGCCTCGTAGTCGCCTCTGCTCCGACCCCCACATCCATCGGGCTCCTTTCTCTCCTCCGTTCACTTCGTTTGGAGGGCCCTCCTCGTCTTCTTCCCCTTCCTCGTCTCCCCGGGGGCCGTTGCTGGCTCCCGATTCACTTGGTGCCCATGGTTGTTCTCTATCGCCGTCAACCTGCGACGCCTCAGGCTGTGAAGAGCCAGACAAAACAAATGAATGCCTCAGAGGAAAGGTTTGACGCAAATTTAAATCAGTTGCACTTATTAGGAATGGGTCATGTTTTAAAAAAAATTTCAAATAGCCATTAAATTATATATTATATATATTGAATATATATATTTATGAATAATCTAATAGTTTATGCGACTATCGTCTAGTCTTGAAAATCATTTTCCCTTTTCACGTTTTTACCGTCACAGGTGCCACCAGGTAGTAACGTTACCACTAGGTGTTCGAGCGGCGGAGCATAGAAAACCACACAAACTGACAGAAACAAAATAAGACTCACCAAAACTGTCTTGGTTAGTCTTTCCGTTGTTCCAACAACTTCGAAATAAACCCTTAATTCATTGAGTTAGATGTGAAAATGTGCCGGCTCTACACACCGTTTTCCCCCACTGTCTCTCTCTCCCCACGGAGCAGCTGCAAGGCAATCTTCAAAGAGTGATCGAGTAGTATTTTTGCTTGCTCTAAAGCAAATTTCCACAATGACATGACTTGATTTGCTCCATGCATCTTCAGACCTCAACTTATAACTCGCTAATCCAGTTTAGACCTCTAGTTTTATATTTCAAATCCTTCCCTGTGACAACAATATCATTTGTTGAATGCCAGTTGGCCTTACCCTTTGCTGCAGCTGCTCTTCCTCCTCTACTACCCGGTTCATGTGCTCATCTTCATCACCCTCCTCTGCTGCCTGCTGGGGTGCCCGGGCCGTGGAGGAGGCGTTACCTCGCACTGCCGGACCCCCCGGCCCCCGACTCCGCCTGCTGCTGCTGCCCCCCGACAGCAGATCCTGGTTCATTTCCAAAAGCCAGCTTGCTACCTCCTGGACCTTCGCTAGGCTGTCTGAGGAGGAGAAGGGCTTGGCATTCTCCAAAGAGACACAAAAAAAAAGAACAAAAGACACAGATGGTTAAAATATGTTGATTGTTTTCTTGTGTTCACACTCAGCTTGTGTTTCTGAGGCAAATAATCAAACCACTGAAAAAAAGAAAGAATTATTCCATACACACAAACACATGCTCAACTGCTTATTTCCTCCAAAAATAAGCATGAATATCCCTCTCTTCTTGCCCCTGAATTATAATAATGGACATTAAACATTTGCTCTTGGAGCCACATTATTGCTGCTCAGCAGCAGACAAGGAAAAAAGGTGGGAGTGATTTTGTTTGGCTTCAGATCACACAGCGCTGGATGCTCTGTCTCACATGCAGACGGATGGGCAGAAAAGCCTTGAGAGCTACTAGTGTTCCAGCTTCCAACAAAGCCAATAAACAAAGTCCAATCTGTCAAATGCAAAAGCAAAACATGGCTTAAATGTACCAGAAGCTATTCCGACAACTGTCCTTAAGATTCAAATCCAACTACTGTCTTTAAGATTTGTGTACTCTAGAAGCTTCGGAAAAATGAAAGACATGTTGTGTATCTTCTAAATCCACTGTGTTGCTGCTGTGCATCCACTAGATTATGATGGCAAACCTCCTGAATAAACACACGAGTCACATAGCGTGCTTCTGTAATGTCTCAAACCATATGTAGAATTGAAGGATAGGCACCGGAGCTTTATCTCCAATGAGACAGCTTCTCCCTCTGACGCTGAGTCACAGACGTAGCAACGAAGGCAGGAATCGAAGTCAAGCAACGGCGCTAATCTGTCGCCATCAAAGCATCCGCTCTTTTGAACTCGGAAGTTTCTTTCAATCCACATGTCCTCACACTTACACTGCACATATGATTGTAAAAACTAGGGATGCACTGATTCTGCTTTTTCTCTCCACATTCAGATACCTAAACCCAGGGTGTAGTGTAGTCACATGATGCTATAACAACTCCTGTACACAAAACTTCTTAACTGGAAGTTGAGATGTTCATACATCAAACCTTTCTTCAGGCTTGTGAACATTTTATAAAACCGTTTATACAATTTATAAAATTGAGTTGCTGCCATTTTTTTAATGAAATAGACTAAGGAAACAGTATTAATTGCGGATTGGGCACACGCAACAGGCCTTTACTACACAAGAACGAGCCACTATTCTAATGATTACAGGCCAAGAAATTTCTATTTTAAAATCTTATACCCTTACTGTAGCTGACATTTAAGGAATATAGTTAAATTGTCAGTGTTCCGTATTTTATATTGTTGTCAACAGGACCATTATCACAGTTACTGAAAGTTTATGACATTAGAAATAAACCAAAAGGCTCCCACATAAAACACCCCGTAAATGCCACCACTTCATTCCTCATGTCCAAATCTTTCCCCATGTTGTTTCCCAAACACAAAGTTAAATCCAACCCCTGTGCAATATGCAACCTCTTTGCTTGTTATATTTTAATTATTATATTTTATTTGTCTTTTTTAGGGCTGTCAAAGTTAATGCGATAATAACGTGTAAACACCACTAATTTATTTAACATAACTTGCGATTTTTAGGTTGTACTGGGCTCAATTTTAAAGCTAGAGTGAAGATACTGGTATCTTATGACACTAAAAAAACGTAGGAATCCATTGGTACCAACCATGTCATACTAGCTTGTGGGGAAGGAGGATAAATAACGCTCCAAACTTATGCTAAATTTGGGCGAGGAAAAACTGGAATGGCCATTTTCAAAAGGATCCCTTGATCTCTGACCTCAAGATATGTGAATGAAAATGATTTTTATGGGTACCCACGAGTCTCCCCTTTACAGACATGCCCAATCACATGCAGTTTGGGGCAAGTCATAGTCAAGTCAGCACACTGACAGTTGTTGTTGCCTGTTGGGCTTGAGTTTGCCATGTTATGATTTGAGCATATTTTTTATGCTAAATGCAGTACCTGTGAGGGTTTCTGGACAACATTTGTCATTGTTTTGTGTTGGTAATCGATTTCAATAACACATATATACATACATTTGCATGAAGCAATTTGCCCACTCCCATGTTTATAAGAGTATTAAATACTTGACAAATTTCCCATTAAGGTATATTTTGAACAGAAAAAAAATGTGTGATTAATCGCGATTAACTATGGTCAATCATGGAGTTAATGGTGATTAAATATTTTAATTGATTGACAGCCCTATCATTATATGTTTCTAAATTTCTAGAAGCTAATTAAACAATGAACAGGTTGTTCTACTGGGAGCAGTGGTTCATTTTATCTTGTTATAATCCATCACACCCTTCAAAATCAGCAGTTGCATCCTCTTAACATGCAAACCTCTTCACAGGGTCACAGGGCAGCTTGAAAAATCAGATGGTATTACAGTATTACAGCCAGGATTTTTAGTGGACTCTTCCTTATCTGTATTAAGGGTCTAAGGAAAGAGATGGTGTTGTATGAGGTAGAGATTGTTAAGCAAATTTGTGATATGGGGGTATACAGTATATATGTCCTTCAGACATCTGGCAAAGCTACCAAACAGGACATAAAATCTCAGTTGTCACTGGATTTGAAACAGTAACAAAGTCACTCAGACACAAGATGTCATTGAATTGACTAAATTGTTGCATCTAAGGTCCGATCACAATCTGTTTATTTGGTTACAAAACTGAAAAAGGAGGAAAGTTGGCGTCCAAAGACGGTCCATGTTTAAATAGATGGAACAAATATTACTAGTCCTACAATAAATTAGATTTGCAAGTCGTGTTTCCATTTTTCCACAGGCAGTATATTTGAGTGCCGAGCATTTACTGGCAGCTCTCTGTGTTTTTCCAAACTGTTTTTGGAAGATACATTTTTATATCAGTGTTGGATGTCCACTGATTCAAGTCTTTTCAGTTGATCAGAATCAAAATAGCCTGGTTATAACCACTGATTCCATGTTGTAAAACAAAAAGGCATTGTATCATCTTTGCTTTGGTCTTTTAGTTTTCTGAAACCAAGGCACACGCTCAAACAAACACAACTTAAAGCACTCAAAAGCAAATCAACTTAACACACAAATTTCATTCTACTGACTCAACATTCAAGTGGAAAGAAAGACTTGTGTAAATAAAGCTAAGTGGGATGAGTGACTCATGGATTTGTCAGGTCCAAGTGGTAGTGGGCTGAGTAGGTAGCATGCAAAGCAGTTCTATCCTTGAGGCTCTTTAGTATCAATGACTTCCACCAACACATGTGAAGCTGTAAGACAAGTAGTAAGATATAAGTACTACAGTGAAGCTTCTCTATGCAAGGGCACCAACTGTGCAGATATTAATAGTAGCAGTCTAGTGTTGTAACACCAAATAAATACAAGATATTCTGCAAGTCATAAAAAAGTATTATCAACTAGGGATGTCCCGATCCGATCTCAAAGATCAGTATCAGGGTCCGGAGCAAACTTTCTCATTTTACAGCAAAAACAGTACACTACAAAATGTTTCTGAAAACATTTGAGGAAAGAAATAGGCTTTACAGTAACCGAATATTGATTAATATTTGATCAGCGCTGCCTAGTTTGACCGTTTGATTGGAGTTTGCGAGTGATTGACAGCCGGCTCATAGACTGTTTATGCTCCAGCTCGGCTGTGATTGGTTGTTTTTGTTTGGGCTAGGTGAAATCTTGCAAATACCATTAGGAGCATTAGAAGGAGGCAGAGGAACAAGACTTTTTTCACAGATTACCTGTCTCATGCACTACTATCAGGATATAGTGACAGCTTTATAAAAAATTAAACTTTTTATCATATTTGCTCAAAGTGACCAACTGCAGCTTTAATGTCATTCAGAGCTATTCAATTGTCAAGCATATATACTACATTGGATGGATTTTAATAACTTTAATGTAGGTGAAGTGTGCACTGTGCAGCTGTATTATATAGGAACACAGAAGTAATCGGACCAGGACTCAGTATCAGCAGATACTCAATATTAAATGACTCAGATTGGAGGCAAAAAACTTGATCGGGACATCCCTATTTAGAGATGTCATGAGAACTGATACCTTGATACCAAGTTGATAAAAATTCTGAAAATGTGACGGTACTCATTTTTCTACAGTATTGCAGGTACCGTAGGTACCGGCAGGAGGGCTCGAGACAAATGGCATCTAAAATCCGAGGACGCGTTTAACTCACTATTGACGTGTCCAGGGGACACTTCCTATTTTTTCCCTGATAATGCTAAATTGTGAACAAATCTGTGTTGAAATCGGCAGGACGAGAGCTAGTTAACATTAGCAGAGGTTGCACTGAGTTTCATTATGATGCGTTCGAGCTAAAATTAGTCGAAGGTAAATTATAACGCTATAATCTTGTATAATGTAGTTTTTGGCGAGAAACTTCAATAAATCCAGTTGTTTGAAGGAGATGTTTTCACAGCAGTATAAAATAGATAATAGAGAGGAAAATATGACCTGTTTAACTTCCTAACACTCTAGCTTTAAGTGTTTGTTTTGTTTTTGACCGTGGTATCGAAAATTGTGGAATTTCACTGGTATTGGTATCGACTAAATTTCTAATATTGTGACATCCCTATCCCTATTATCTACATAACCACAGCGCATCATATGGCAGTTAAAATACCATTATAGTTGAACACACACTTTCTTCCTGTCACATAACTGTGTACATTGTGATTTAAGCCCATATGGTGGCCGTGCATTTGCATACATTTTTCAGTAGTATTTAAAACAAAAGGGGTCTTCCAAACAGTTGTTTAATTGTGAACAACACAGGAATACATTTTTCAGACTAATCCTTAATTAGTAAACAATTCTTTCTGGTTTTCGGCTTTTATTCTCTTGATTCATAGACTATTTACATTTGGGCGGTTCACTATCGGGCACATGCGGTCAGAGGTTCACTACTGGTCACACACAATACTGAGAAGAAGTTTAATTTTATCTGTTAAATTGTACATAATCTTAGCTAATGTAGCTTTAAGGTGCCAATAGGCCTTTTCAATGCCCACATGAGGTCTTTAGCTAATCTTAAACTGTGACAAATTAGGAATCGGCTGTGCAGACTGCAGTCCCAAATCTCCTCAATGCACTACATACGAGATGAGAACATATTTTTCGAGAGGCTCACATACTTTATCTGTCTCAGTGAAAACCAATTGCTTTGACCTTGAAGAAAAAGTCACCAGTCCCTTTGTAGGCTTCTCCATGTCTTGGCTATACAGTCCCAGTGCTGTGGTGGGAAGCATTAGACCTATCTCAGATTGCACAGACCCTCTCGGGACTGCCAGTTCATTGCTGTGAGCTCAGAAGAGGAAGGCTATGAATAGCTAAAGTTGTCCCTGCCTTTTACCGGAACGGCCGAGGTTTCCGTAATTAGTTTCCTAAACACAGCATGAAATTAGTTTGTTGTTATTGTTGTTCAAACAACTGTGTACAGTGCAAACAGAGTAAGAGAGGTTAACACACAATTAAAATGTGTTGCTGATGAAACAGGACACATGGAGCTGTGTTTTGATTAATTTGTTGACCGAAAGCTTTCGTCTATTTGTTCAATTATAGCTATAAAACACTTACATTAAAGGGTCTTTTTAAACATGTTATCATTCATCCTTCAATTGTATTGTTCCCAACTCAAATGCACCTTTAAATGGCAAGCAGACAATCGTTTCAGAATAGCAGCGTGTACAATTATAAAAATCGTTCTTCTGTTGAAGCTTATAAAGTGGTTGAATTGGTGTTTTGGGGCAGCTAACACATAAACAGATTCCAGGAAAACTTGAAGTGAACAAAGACTTGGCACATGGTCTCTAGTAATGCAGGACTAAGAATAGAGACTGATGAATGAAACTTGTGCATGCAGGGGCAATGGAGTGGATAAAAATAGCTTTGGGAAGCCGGGGAGGGCAGGTGTGAATTTGTGTCTCCTGATGCAAACAGGTGACACAGGTGCCCAGGAGATAGAGAGAGTAAACACAGAGAATGAGATCAGAGATTTTTCCAAATTATGGGATTATTTAACTATGGGACACAACTAAATCCGCAGTTTAAATTTCTTATTTCA
Source organism: Adelosebastes latens (assembly GCA_916700685.1). NCBI lineage: Eukaryota > Metazoa > Chordata > Actinopteri > Perciformes > Sebastidae > Adelosebastes > Adelosebastes latens. The sequence goes on from CAKAKR010037464.1 coordinate 26,462, forward strand.
ATTATGTTTACTATTTCTTCTACTGATGACGTTAGCCAATAAACTAACATGTCAAAATAGACAATACTTAAAGCTGCTCTAACCAATATTTTATATCAACAATGACTCAAATATCTATGTGTAATGTGAAAGGGGTCCCCTCGGGGAGAATTTTCACAAGCTCTGCAGTTCCCCTCAGCTTTATGTAGCATTTTAGCATCTTTCAGCACATTGTTGTTCCAGCCGTGAGCTCTGCCTTCATCAATCTTTTTTTTTTAGACAAGATTTTCAGCAAAAAAGCTCTGAAAAACCCCACTGTATGCTACCCGTCCAACACCAAGCAAGAGACAGACAAGATAAGCGACTAACTGGTGAGCCACAGTGGAGCCTTTGGCATCTAAAAAGCAAGATTTTTCCCTCAGGAAGTTAGTTGAGACTAAAACAGAGATAAAAAGTGAGTAAATATTAGATACAATTGTCAGGTGGCCAAAAACACAAACTCCAAAATGAATGCTGATGTTGTTCTGTGTCTGTTGGATGTGTAAATAAGCCACTGTTTGCTGACATGAATGCCATAACAATGTATAAGATGCTATGCTAATATGTCAGTTTTATCCAGGCAATAAAAGAAAATGAATGCGGCTTAAACAAACAGTATCAACAGAGTTTTTACTTCTTTCAAAGTTTTTGTGCAAATAATATGGAAGCTTATGCTATTGGCCTGTAATCCTTTGGCTAACACGTTTGTGGCATGCCAACTTAGACAGAATCTCTTTAATTGTGACCTTAAACATGTTATTATAAATGCTTAGTGGCCAAAAGATTTTCAATTTTCTGAGAATAATAACATGTATATAGACCAACCTTGATAGTGTGTACCCAGCAGTCTGGCAGTGCGACATACATCCAGACTGTCCCTGGTGTAAAGCCACAGCTGTGGCACGCACAGACATTACTTTAGCCTTGTGCACTTCAGCAAGAGTGTGCTTCTCTTGGGTGGAGCTCTCTACATGTTGTGTTGGGTGAGCAACAGGTATGCATTAACTTTTTGTGGACAGCATCAGAGCAGCGCCTAACCTGTCTGACGCGCCACTCAGCTGATATCTGAACTTGTTTCCTACCACTGTAAAACAAAACTCAAACTGCAAGTCAGTAAAACCTTGTTGATGAGCTACATTAAAGCAGCAGTGGGTCGAATTAGAGCAAATGTGATTAAAAAAAAGTTATTTTTATAAAAAGTTCACTATATCCTGACAGTAGTGCATGAGACAGGTAATCTGAAAAAAATCATGTGCCTCTGTGTCCTCCGGTGCTCCTAATGGTGTCCGATTTCACAGACCGGAGGAAAACAACCAATCAGAGCCGAGCTGGAGTCTGCCGTCGCTGAGCAGCTGTCAATCACTCGCAAACTCCGATCAAACGGTCAAACTAGCGCTGATCAAATGTTTTCAGAAACATCTTGTCGTTTACTGTTTAGCAGTAAAATGAGAAAGTTTGTGACCCGGCAGCCATGTTGAGATCAGTTGAAGAAATACCAAGCACCGCCCACCAGCCGGCGCAAACTTTCTCATTTTACAGCTAAACAGTACACTACAAGATGTTTCTGAAAACATTTGAGGTGAGAAATAGACATTACAGTAACAGAATATTGATTCATATTTGATCAGCGCTGCCTAGTTTGACCGTTTGATCGGAGTTCGCGAGTGATTGACAGCTGCCTCCGTTGAATGAACAGCCAATAGGAACGCTTTTTCTCTGAAATGATCTGTGATTGGCCAAAGTCTTCCGTCACGGGCTAGATTTTTTTAAAGCCTGAAAACAGAGCCATGAGGAGGTGCAGAAGTCTAGTTCTCTCTCAGAACACTTGAATTACAATATGCTGAAATGTTATTATGGATTTTTTGCACAATAATGCCAAAAACAGTCTGCCTACCCTGGCTTTAACAGTTTAGTGTTCTTTGTTCAAACAGCTTCACTGCTGATTCAAATTAAACTCAAAGGAAGTCTGAGATACAATCTAATCATGGCTGTGATGTTATGGGCTGGAAGTAAGCCATTTGAAATTAGCTGTAAATGTGTTATTTCAAATTGATTTATAGGGGTGTCCTGAGTAAAATACAAACTTTAAGGACTTCTTGTCACATGTTCGGTCAATGCTGTATATCCTTATGAGGGTTGCAAATTTCCGGAAATATTCAAGATGGAAATTTTCACTAATATATTCGCTCCAGTAATAAAATCAAAACTTACATGAAAGCAATATAATCAAAACTTAAATGAAAGCATGTAGTCCTCTGGCTCAGACAGTGCAGTAGTGCTGGCTGTGATGGGAGAATGCACTGTGCATGCTGAGAGTTGTCATTTTACTCAAATCCTATTCAATGGGATGTTGGCAAATAATCTGTACATGTGATGAGGAGTACACTGCTGAATGCACTGCATGGTTACAATTCATTTAAATGGGCATACTTTAAACCAAAGCATGCCATAAGGCATAAATTTCCCTTTGAAATTTTACGACCCTTTGCAACCCTAATCCTTATCAGATTTTTGAAACTCTGAAATACCAATAATGGTAACGGCCTAGAAAATCCAGTTCTGATCAAGCTACAGAAGACAGGCTCTCATTTTTTCCACTACACAGCCTTTATAGTCGGCAGAACTCCCTTTATCATGTCCCATTAATCGTGTGATTTCCCGTAAACTGGCTGCCAGTAAATGCCCGTTTTATTTAAGTTGCAATGTTATGTCGTTAAGAGAAAAGACACTAAACTTTTCTCTCCCATTAAAGACAGTTTGAACGGCAGTTTATGAAGACACGTGGGTACAATTAATTTCAAAAGTGGTGCCAAAAGTAAAATATTACAATTTCTTGAAAATGTATCAAGACTGTATGTCTGAGCAGCAGAACAAACTTTATGTAACATCTGTCACCACCACCGTTTCCAGTAAAGGGGTTTTTGTAATTAAAGTATGGTTTAATGGGGCATGGAAATTATCTTCTTATTCCAGTAATTGAGGTAATATTGTGCACTCAAATAATCACTGTTTTCTACTGACATGTGCTAATTTGTGAGTCAATGATGTCCGAGTTGGTGTATCTAAAACATGAGGCATCTATAAAAATGTCCATTTCAAATCATTCAAGTTCATGATTGAAATGCTTATGAGGAGATTCTGTGTTTGATTATTGATGGTGAAAACTGAGATCCGGGGGGAGTCTAAAGTGTGACTGATTTCCAGCTTTGAAAAAGATGAAACCTGACTTAAAAAAGAGACTCAATCGTTTCAAGGCTACTGGATACAGCGAGCACATAAACCTTGTTGAGAATACGGAAAGCAAATTAGAGGAGTGAGCTGAAGACCCTCAAATGGCAGCAATAAATCACACCAATATGACCTTAATAGAACTGCAGGAGAGAGTGGAGACAATATTGGCTGTTCACAAAGCACATACAGTAACAGATATAAATTGAGCAAGCGGATGTAGCGTGGCTCCACTTAGAAAAACCAATATAAAGGCCCTTACACACAGTCGACAGTCGGCCGTCGAACAGTTTAGGTCGGCCTTGTTTTTGCGGTGTTTCCCGCATCATCAGCTTTAGTCTGCACATGTTGGAGGTTTTTCAGCCGATTCAGCATGTTGAATCGGTGTCGGAGCCCGTCGGTGAGACAAAACGCTCTGACTGACTGTTCAGCTTAAACGAATCAGTGCACGAGAAGAAAAATGGAAGTGAGGAAAGCAAACAAGTAAAGTCAAGACGAAAGACACAGAAGGCTCCTCATTTTCTCATCTCATCTGATCATTCAAATACATGGATATTTTCACAACGGCGGCCATCTGGAATGAAGCCAAGTGGTGAGTGAGAGCGGTGTGAAAATGGTCGGCAAACGTTGCTTTGTTTCATGTACTCATCATAATAACAGCTTGTATATCCGCTGTCCTCGGTCTTCCAGTTTCCCTTTTTGAATGACAAATATGGACTACTGTGACCTGCCGGTGTGGAGAGTTATTTCATCTCACGCAGACGCAGGACGTACGTGGTAGTTGGTGGCTGTCGGCTATAGTCTTTGCGGTGTGTGTGAGTGCAACTTGTTGGCCAAAACAAAGGCGACGTGAGGCGACTCAAAGGTCGGCCTTCGTCGCCGCTAGTTCTTTGGTGTCAGGTTGGTGTGTCTGGGGCCTTTAGTCCTTTAAAGCCGACATATTCTGTTGTCTCATACCTGCCTCCTGAATTACTGCAACATGTGACACAACTAATAAGAGATAATGAGGATTTTGACTTTTTTGCAATTATGAATTCTTTGAGCCAAGAAATGTAATATTAAAAAATGTTTTCCATGATTCCTACAAAAGTCTAGAAATCCTATAAATACTTTGCGTTTGTTGAAACCTCCGTCTCCAATTCAACGCAGAGGCTATTAATCGATATTTCTATTTACAGCTGGTGCCCTGTGATGTCTCAGAGGAAGAAAGTGAAACCTCAATCCCTGATCTGCTTGAGAGAGGGATGTTTCTCCACATTCACTTCACAGTTTCAAGCACTCTGTGACAATGCTTTCTCAGGAAAACAATAACTTCTGTTCTACATAAAAGTGACATTAAGTTTTTGTTGTCTGTAAGCACAGTACGCCTCCTCTAAAACCGCCACTCATTATCTCTTTATTTGAATTGTTGCCATGCAACAGCCCAATAATACCACAACATTTTCCTTTGTGGATTTCTATCATTATTTAGAGCATGAATCTTTTTGGAAACTAAGACAATCAGTCTCCACTGTGAGAATGGCCTTCTGCCAGAAGGACTCTGGGATTTTAAGTCCCTTCCAGTTGGTGCCAGCCAACTATTAAAACAGTCATGTGCATAACAAACAATGAAACAGAGGGAACCCTAGAAGCTACAGCCATGAGACACAAGTCTGTGTTAGAGCAAAGTCACACTCTCGTTCACACACACACACAAGCACTCAGACGCAATCTTGTTTGGCTTTTACTTGTTCCATTAGAAAAAGCTTTTTTCTCCTGTAAACCACAGGCAGTCTGAAGGCATCCATTTAAATGACTCTGCCAGCTGAAAGCAAGTCCACTGTTGTCAAGGCAGCAAGACAGCCGTTAAATCACCTGGTTCCATTAAATAATCAATTACTGCGCTGCTCTCCCTGGAAGCACACTTCTTCTTATACCTGGGAAATTGTTTTAGACAACCAGGGCAGACAAACACGGACTTCACACGCGGTACTTTCTGCAATATGCCGTCAGGCCCCATATGTTTCCTGCGTTGCACACGGGTGATAACACATAAGAAGCGTACAGATGACTGATCAGGAGGGCGTGGAGACACAGATGTGGCCGCTGACGCATTGTTACCTTTGGTTGAGGTGGGCAGCCAGTGGCCAGTCGATGCAGCTGTTCTGAAGTATGGCTGGAGAAGAGATCTGAGCAGCACGCCGTGCGGCCCAGTCTCTTCATCAGAGAGGAGATGAAGCTGCAGCCACAGCCACACATCGACTTGCTCATTAGTAGCCTGGCTGTTCTGGGGTTAGAAGACGTGTGGAAAAGATAGACGAGCTGCAAGCCGCAGCCACTTCCTGGTCCTCGCCGAATCCCCTCAGTTGTCCTCGCAGCTGGTGTCTTTTCTATAATTATTCCACATGGTGCTGCTCCACAGGTACTCCGTCACTGAGATCAGGTTTGGTTTTATCTGCATAATACAGACGCCGGCGCTCACCTTAATCCACACGTGAGTTTGGAAGTACAGTTTGACGGTCCATTTCCCTCGTGATTGCTTCCCACTTACTCCACTCGCTCTGCTGTACTTCTATCTCTGAACAGCACACGCCTCCTGCTGTAGCTCCCTCTGTTTTTTTTTTGTCAAACTCACTCCCAATCCACAAAACACTGATGTTGCAAATAACACTCAGGATGCAACGTCTGCCACTACTCTCTTTTGTCTCCCACTATTTCCATGCGTTTCTTTCCACTCCCTCCACTGCCTTCGGCTGCTGTGCAATGAGGATGCTATCCCCGTCAACGCTGCTGCCACCACTGTACAGCCGCCCCCCACCACCACCGCCACCACCACCAGCGGTAAACCACTCAGACTGAGATCCTCCAAGTTGCCGATAAAAGTGCTTCCCGTGACATCTGAGCTCCTGGTTGTTCCATTAATTGAGGAAGCAGTGGACAGAATATTATAAGAAACCCAAGCCACTCTGCATGCACCAGAAGGACGGAGAAGCAGGATACAGCCAGGGATGCGGTGGGGGAGGGGTCTGGGGTAAGCATTTAGGAGACAATAACAGAGCAGACGGATTTATTATGGTAATAATCTGTCACTGCGGTCAAGATGACACTGATTGCTGCTGTAATAATTAGAGAAATAAAATGGCCAAAAGGCTGACAGTTTCTCCAACTAATCAAGAGTGGAAAATAAACACTCTGTAAATAAGCCTGATAAGATTTCAGTTATTAAGCTTTTATTAGTGCAAATAGATAGAGCACAATATTATATGATACATGCAGCCAGTATGTCTGTGATTAGTGCCAAACATCTGCAACAAAAGTGCACCCTTTTTAAATCCCTTGTGTGTCAACATCTGTCCCAGCTTCAGCGAGACCGCATATTCACCGCTCACCTCATCACAGATGAGTCCAGTGCCGCTCGGGGACGACATGAACATTGTTCAGCACAGGAGCTAATAGTTACTAGAGCTGATGAAGCGGTGAGGCCTTGGGAGGGAGCGATAGCGAGTGGGAGGGGCAGCTATAATGGCAAGGCAAAGATAGGTTGACAGAAAACTGAGAATGGGTCCTCTGTTAAAGGAACGGCAGCAGCTTGCTATTAATAGCGCACACATAATAAGGTTAAATGACTATTCAAAATCCCTACATGCTATCACCACCAAGACAATGAAAGATGGTAAAGGCTAGCTGCTCTGCAGATGCAGCAAAATTCTGACACTAACCAGCTATAGAACCACATTTTTTCCACAGAAGCAAGAAGCAACTGTTTTTTTTTTTTAACTGGGGACTTTTATTGTGAAGAATTTAAAGTAAATGAAATGTGTTTAGCAGCGAAGTAGCGAAGCTTTGTTAGTGGCTATTCTTCAATAAAAACAAGTGGGGCTGCAACTAAAGATTATTGTCATTGTTGATTAATCTGTAGATTATTTTTTTCGATTAATCGATTAGTTGTTTGGTCTAAAAACAAAAATATCAGCAAATGCTGAAAAAATTTCAAAGACAACCACAACTCAAATATATTCAGTTAACTGTTGTAAAGGAGTAAAGAAACCAGAAAATATACACATATTTATAAATAATCGATTATCAAAACAGTTGGCGATTAATTTAATAGTCAACAACTAATCGATTAACCGATTAATCGTTGCAGTTCTAAAAACAAGTCTACTAATACTGCAGGGAGGAAGAGTACAAGCAGCAAAAATGACAGGGGACTTTTACTGTGAAGAACACTGTGAAATATGTTTATCCACCGTTTTACAGCCGCTCCTTTCACCACTAGTCACAGCCCTGGTTACACACACCTTCCATCGGGTAGCCCAGTTGTAATGGAGATGCAAATCCCTGCTGGGCTGAGTCAAACCCAGTCAAGCCAAGCCAGCACATGTGTATGGAAAAGGGGCTCTTGTGTGTATGTGAAGTCTGGCTGTGTGTGTGTGTTTATTTGACAGCTCAGAATCTAACTGATCTCCTCCAGCTCTTTGTCATTTTCCACCAGCATTGTCCTTTTCCTTCTGGTCTCTGTACGATTACGAAGAGGAATCATAAGCCTCGGGATTTGTGCAAAATTGACACTCATATTGAAGCATTTTTAACTTGCAGACACGTCTCACCTCAGTTTGTCCTCAGTGGGTCTAGTATGGTCCACTAATGTCTTTACATCCAGTTTATGTGAAAAAGCGCCACCTCTAAAATTGGCTTCATGTTTGAATACACTTTTAAGAGGTCAATTAAAGTGTGTATCCACAGACGGTACAAAAGTATCTTTGCCCCTGGGCTGTGTGCACCCTGTTTTCTACATGCTGTGTGGGTTAAATGACGCAGAGAAATCCACTCTAAAATCGACTGCCATTAGTCTCCTTTCAGGTGGAGATTGCAAAAATGACAACTGTTATTGCTACATCTTTTATTTGGGTGACGTGCATCATGCTTCAGCTGTGACCGACTGCGCCCAAAATAAAAAGGTGGTGAAAAGGGTAATAATGAAGCACTTAAAGCTGTTCTCCGTGCTCACTCACTGGCACATCTTTGTGCTGTTGATGGGAGTGCTACTACAGGTGACACCTCACTGTGAATCATTGCAAAAGAGATTTCCTGAAACACCGGGTTGTCGTCTCCCCGGAACAAACAGCACATCGGGAGAGAAATTGAACACAGCAAACACAGAGACCTCTATCTATAATCATCTATAAAGAAAAGTGTAACACTGTCAAACTAGAACAAGGACAAAAGGTTGCATTAACAATAGTCCAACCTTCACATAATGTATGCAGCAGCAAACATTAAGGCAGCACAGTGACAAAATGTTTCATCTTAAATCAGAATACTCCATAAAAATAAGCATCGTGTTAACCGTTTTGTTCTTTTCTTGGCCAGGAGTGAAAGACGGGGCAGGGTGAAAGGGTGCCCTGCTCATTATTTATGAATATTGCTTTTCACTGTGTCAGCTCACTGCTTCAGTATTGATCCATAAAGAGGAGACTCACTGCACCGTAGCGGAGGGTTTCAGAGGAAGACATTATGACTCAAGGCTTATATAGAGCATGTATGGGGAGTATCAAATCCCAGTGGGCCAGCTAGACTGGCATATAACATGATGGCATTAATATCACTGTATTATCTGTCCTATGCAAAAAAAACACTATCTATATTCTACAATCTACAGTCTGTGCCTACTCAACTAATAATATTCAGCACTGCATTAACTGAACAAAAGCTTTCCAGATCAATACTGTGCTCTACAACGATCTGTGTTGTTTCATGTACTCAACGAGAAGAATCGGGCATTGGACAAAGCTGTTAATGAGTTTACAAGAAATGCAATATGCCCAGGATATTACCACTGCCATCTCCATATCCTGATTTCATAGTCCTAAAGCTGTCTTTATTGACTTGATTCAAAATCATCAAAAATCTCCCTTTAGGTTTAACTCTTTAAAAACGGACCTCCCACCTCCCTTTGTATTTGATCTGCTCATAAAAATGGGCATATCTCAAAAACCCAGAAATGTGCATAGTTCCAATAACTTATGGAGTTCATGTTTCTATATTTAGAAATCTTCATGTTAACATGTTTTGTGTTTATTTAGTAACTAGGGTTGTATATCGATTAAAATATTAAATCGTGATTAATAGCAAATTAATCACACATTTTGATCTGTTCAAAATGGACCTTAAAAGGGAGCTTTGTCAAGAATTGAAGACCCTTATCAACATGGGAGTGGGCAAATATGCTTGCTTTATGCAAATGTATGTATATATTTATTATTGGAAAACACAAAACAATGACAAATATTGTCCAGAAACCCTCACAGGTACTGCATTTAGCATAAAAGAATATGCTCAATCATAAAATGGCAAATTCAAGCCCAACAGGCAACAACAGCTGTCAGTGTGTCAGTGTGCTGACTTGACTATGACTTGCCCCAAACTGCATGTGTTTATCATAAAGTTGACATGTCTGTAAAGGGGAGACTGGTGGAACCCATAGAACCCATTTTCATTCACATATCTTGAGGTCAGAGGTCAAGGAACCCCTTTGAAAAAGGCCATGCCAGTTTTTCCTCGCCAAAATTTATCATAAGTTTGGAGCGTTATTTAACGTCCTTCACGAAGTTAGTATGGCATGGTTGGTACCAAAGGATTTCTTAGGTTTTTCTAGTTTCATATGATGTCAGTATCTTCACGCTTTAAATCTGAGCCCACTACGAGTAAAAAAAAATTGCAAGTTGCGTTAACACGTTATCGCATTAACTCTGACAGCTCTATTAGTAACATTTATGAAAAAACATCAGGTTTTTTGTTTTTTTTAATTTATGACACCATTTCAATACTATTAATTATTACAGTTCATTAAATGACCTAACCTTGAACCTAGGTTGTAGAGATTTTAAGGATATGAAGCATTTGAAGAAATACAAGAAATTACATAAAAATAAGCAAAAATACCAATGTAGGCACTGATGGACCATTTCTATTGCAGAATTCAAAGGGTTAAACAGCTAAGAATGGATGTAAACCCTCTGAGCTTCATTGTACCTGCAGGCTGACTTTTGAAAATTAAAGGCCATAAAATATGTTTGATGAAGTCTATCAGACTGCATCTCAACAGCTGATGTAAAACAAAACAGCAGCCTGAAGGCCAATGCAGCTTTTTATGCTTCAAATATAACTTCAACCAGAAACCAAGTCAACTGATCCCCTTGATGATGATATCTGTACACATCTCCCCCACAAACAATTACAGTGCTGCTCAAAACAAAAAGGTGCGTCACTGTTGTCTCATCTTCTATTGTCGTGTGAAATGTGGCATCATGACACCACATGCTGATCCCCTCATGAATACAATGCAACTCATTTTTAAAACAATGATCCACCATTTACCGAGATCAACACACGTATAACCTTTTATTAGCCTTCTTTGATGTACTTCAAATTGAAAAAGAAAAATGTCAACAAAGAATATTTCATTTTTGTATTCAGGCTTTTATCAACTGCTGAGAGAAAAATTTGGTGAGCATTAAAATGTGTTTGGATGTGTCAGAGGTCTATATTAACACCTCAGAGAGATGATTGGAGAGAAATTTGATAGAATGGATGGCCAATTTGGTATGAAGTGAGAAAAGGAAGGAGCCTTATGTATTTAATATTGTTCACTGTGGAGTTTTTCCAATCAGAAGCTGAGACTGCAAAGACAGAGATAGAAATGCAGACCCTACTGCAACCTGACGCTTTTTTTAATATCTTCCTCTAAAGTAGTCTTTAAACCAATTTCTGCTGTTGCTTTGAAGAAGTAGCTTTCACATATGATTTTCTTTAAGCTAGTGATGAACTGAAATCAATTGAACCATATCTTTTGTCCCTGCATGTAAACTTCTTGTGCCAGGAATGTTTAAACTTACCCCAGACAAATGGACTTTTTTTTTTAATCATCCAAACATGTATGCTGGTTTTGTGTTCACATTCTCAGGACTGGAAATACTTTAGCACTACCACAAATACATCTATACTTCTATTTCCAAAAACTTGCATGACTCAAACTCATGCAATGTATTCTTAATTATTCTCTTGTGAGGCCTATTGCTATTATTCTTCATTACTGAAAGATAACATTTCATTACATGGCTTTTCAACCATGAAAGAAAATTACTTCCGAGACATTTTCTAGGCTGCACAAATATGCTGGGATGCATTAATTCCACTTTTTCTCTCTCCGGATACCAACCCCGATACCTAAATCCTTGTTATGGGCTGTGACAGAGTGGCACAGGTACACAGGTATAGAGCTTAAGACACCGTATACCTAGCTATATGAAAATAATTGGGATATTAACAGGTTGCAAAAACATACTCTGACTACTACTGCTGCCGATCTCTTATTTGATTTGGCTTATGTTTGATTGTCAGATTTGATCATATTTTTTTTCTTGGCAAGTAAGTACATTCATATATATTTTTAAAGTAGGCCTGTTAAAGTTAACGTGATAATAACGTAGTTATTATATAACAAAATTATTATCGTAGCGGGCTCAGTTTTAAAACTAGACTGAAGATACTGGGAAGGAGGCTAAATTACACTCCAATCTTGCGCTTTCAAAGGGGTCCCTTGACCCCTGAACTCAACATATGTGAATGAAAATGGGTTCTATGGGTACCCACAAGTCTCCCCTTTACAGACATGCCCACTTTATGATAATTACATGCAGTTTGGGGGAAGTCATAGTCAAGTCAGCACACTGACAGCTGTTGTTGCCTGTTGGGCTTGAGTTTGCCATGTTAAGATTTGAGCATATTTTATATGCTAAATGCAGTACCTGTGAGGGTTTCTGGACAATATTTGTCATTGTTTTGTGTTGTTAACTGATTTCAAATAATAAATATATACAAACATTTGAATTAAGCAGCATATTTGCCCACTTCCATTTTGATAAGAGTATTAAATACTTGACAAATCTCCCTTTGTGCGATTAATCGCAATTAACTATGGACAATCATGCGATTAATCATGATTAAATATGTTAATCTATTGACAGCCCTTATTTAAAGCCCATGCAAAAAGAAAAGAAAGAGAGAGAAGGAGAGAGAAAGAAATCACAAAATATTTATAATGACAATAGCTTAAACATTATTATACCATGTTCATATTTCCCATCCCTAAACCCTAAACTTCTACAGTTTAGTCACAAAATCATATTGTTTAATAGTATATCGTCATGTCAATGTAAAGTATTCATTTACAGTAAAAGCCAATCCTTTCCCTCCTCTTCTGCGAAACAGAGCATTTTAAAACCATGATCCCCCTTCGATGTATAAAGCCAATTGTGCTGCGACCGCCGTCTGTCGAGTAAATCTACAGCGCACTCTTCATCGAGAAGACGGATGAAGCCATTAATGAGACATTAAGGTAGACGGTTGTAAGTAAGTAATGTCTAATGGACAAAGCCTCGAGTCTATAAACTCCACAAACAAAACAACCATTAACGTTATCAGAAGTTTAGCGAGGAAAATGATTCACCCAACTCCGACCTAATCTGTAGTGTTTAAATCTCCAAGTGACGAGCAACACACTCTGAGAGAGCAATAAGATTTGTAGACAAATTATTTCAGTGGTTATTAATCAAGTAGCAAATGGTGCCATTAATCTCTTCAAACCAATTAGTGGTGGATACATTTAAGTGGGCTTGTTGCAAATTATGTCCTCAGTTATCATGAAGCTCCCAAATGTTGACACACTGAAAGGAAAATGCACTGATGAAGTGGGATAAGGTTTCTGTTAAAAAGCTGAATAATTAAATGTTACAAACAACACAAATATGTGTGTAATTTAAACAAAAACATCCTCAACATCATCACAACATATGTGGTTTGCAGACAGACTATTTGCTCTGAGTAGACTGCACTCTAGTGGAGAAAGAGCAGACTGTGGTTCTCACTGCTTGAGTCTACTTAAAGCATCAGCATGTATTTACAAGAATATTTATTTTATCAATATTGTTGATTATCAAAGGTTAAATCTGGGATGTGATGAGGTTTTATCTATCACTCTTAACACAATTAAATATAGTAATAATACATACATAATATAACATCTAGAGCTGCAACGATTAATCGATTAGTTTTCAGCTAATTAATAATCGATTAATCGGTTTGAGTAATTATTTTTCTAAGTCAAAATTCTCTGATTCCAGCTTCTTAAATGTGAATATTGTCTTTTGTTTTGCTCCTCTATGACAGTAAACTGAATATCTTTGAGTTGTGGACATCTTGGGCTTTGGGAAACACTGATCCACATTTTTCACCATTTTCTGACATTTTATAGACCAAACAACTATAATCGATTAATCAAAACAATAATCAACAGTTTAATCGACAATGAAAGTAATTGTTAGTCCTAATAACATCAGAAAATTACACTGGAAAATAGATTTGACCATCATCAGAACGAGGGCTGTAACGATATCAGATTTTCACTACATGATTATCATGGCCAAAATAATTCACAATAATGATAATATTGCAATATCTATAGAATGAATGAAAAAATAATAATGCTATCAGTGAAATTCATCTTTAACTTTTTTGTGTGTGTTTTGTCTCTTTTTTTCGCAAATGAATTACAAATATGAGAGTAGGGAGGTGGGGAGCGAGTCTGTAACCATGACTGTACAAAATCGTGATTTAAGAGGCGCTGGATGTGTATTATTATTAATATGATATCAATATTTAACTTTTTAAATATCACAGTTATGGTATGTCAAAACATATATGCCTAATCAGAACGCATCTCTGGGCATCAGGCCGGAGCAAAAAGAGGTCCAGTAAAGTCACAACTTCCTGTCTCCCAAACACAGGGACAAAATAGGATTTCCTGTTTCCAACAGGATCCTGAAAGCATGAATGACTGAGAAAGTGTTAACCACACCCCTCAAAAGATGACACAGATCCTCACATCTACACCCGTTTTTTGCTGTTACACTCACAAATTTACAATACAACACAGAGCTGCCTCAAAGCAAAGATATTATAGAGCCCCTGCCCAATATCCCTATACAGCAGTGAGATATAACTTTCAACCCCAAAAACCACGATGGAAAAAAATTAAAGATACAAGCTGGAACTTGAGGCTGCACTCACTCACTACTCATCTGTATCCATCATCACATCATAAAGTTTACATTCCTCTGAGGAAAGTCATTAAAACTTGTTTGTACCACACAACAATACATGACTTGTTAACCACATTTACAGAGTCTGAAGCAGCAAGTAGTGCCGACTACTGTCACTACTGACCTACTGTCACTAGCAGTAGTGGAATGTAACTAAGAACATTAACTCAAGTCCTGTACTTAAGTACAAAGTCAAGGTACTTTACTTGAGTAGTTCCCTTTTATGCAACTTTATACTTCTACTCGACTACATCTCAGAAGCAAATATTGTAGTTTTTATTCTACTACATTTGTCTGTCAGCTTTAGTTACTTTTCGAATTACAGTTTTTCATCCTACTCCTACTCCTCATCATACTTTTACTTTTCATACTTAAAGTGCACTTTACTGATACTTGTATACTTTTACTTAAGTTAGGTATTGATTGCAAAACTTTTACTTGTAGTGGTGTATTGTCACAGTGTGGTATACTTTTACTTAAAGGAACAGCGTGTTGGATTTGGCAGTATCTAGCGGTGAGGTGAGGAGATTACAACCAACTGAAGCCTCTCCCGTGTGCCAAGCGTGTTGGAGAACTATGGTGACCGAGGCAAAAACGCTAATGGTCCTCTCTCTTGAGCCATCTGGAGCAGAGCCAGTAGATAGAATGTGTGTGTACGTGAGAAGTGAGTGGTGAAGCAAGAGAGAGAGAGTGGCGGCGACAGGTTATCGACTCCGACCTAAGCAGGAAAAGTTGACAGAGTTTGGTTCGTACTTTCTGGGCTACTGTAGAAACATGGTGGAATCCGTGGAGAGGACCCGCTCCCTATGTAGATATAAACAACTAATTCTAAGGTAACGAAAACACAACAATTCTTATTATCAGGTGATTATACACTAAAGAAAACATACTTATTAATATTATATTATATTTCTGCCAATAGATCCCTCTAAATGCTACACACTGGTCCTTTAAGTAAAGGATATGAATACTTTTTCCACCACTGGTCACTAGGTCATGCCTTATTTTAAAATACTGACCCCTTTGGCTCACACTGAGAATTCGTCTTTAGTGTATACAATTAAAGGATTTGTTTATAGAAGATAAATATGGCACCTCATTTCCTTTTCATCTGCTACAGACTCTGTTTACTTCAGTAATGTCTCATTAGGACTTGTGGTTATGTGCATGGATAAACAGGAAGTTACTAGCAACATATGTCCAACTTTAAAGTGATAGAATTACTGTAGTTAAACTTCCCAGACTTCTGAAATGTGCATCAGCAGCGATTTTTTTACCGTCCCCAGCAGCTATTCTCCATTATCAATTGTGTGTTCGCTCTTCTCTGACTGGAGCAGCAAAAGGCAGTTCTGAATTATTTACAGAGAATGAGTGGGTGAGAGGTGTGGGACTGATTAGGGAGTGACACAGAGGAGGGCTAAATCTCAGTCCTTTTCAAAAGTCTGCTTAGGAAGCAGTTTCCAATTCAAATTTTAAAAAGGACCTTTGCATGAAACGACAGCAGTGCACTTCTTCCTACAGGGATCCTGCCGTCACCTTTTAACTGGAATTCACTTTTCTTCTATTCATTCATGTTCAAACTAAAAAGCAAAATATCTTCCAGCGCATGTATCAAGCAGAAGCATACACACACAAGTGATGTGGTTTCAAGATGAAAGCCTTTCTTTTTCTCAAGAAGTATTTGTCAGTATTAGTCATGTATTTTTGCAAAAGAAAGTCTTCCATTTACCAGACAAATTCATCATTTTCTTGAGCACGAGTGGAGGGCACTGGGATTCACATGGGGAAGTTGCACTTTGATGAAAATTCAATCCCAAACCATCATCCTGAATTATTCAAAACCCCATATCAAATTTCCTTTATCCGCTCCCTGAGACCAGGGGAACCGTTTTAGGAGGAAGACAATGTTAACATTTTGACATCTGAGTGCCAGTCTACACTTTAAAAATGCAGCAGCAAGCCAAGCAAGGCACTGCTATGTGCTATCACTTTACCTTTAATTCACCGCCGCGTGCCGAGGATGAATAATTCACTACTTGCACCACAGTCGTGGCTTTAAAAGGAAGAATCCCCCCCTCACAGCAGTGAGCACTGAATGCACTATAAACACATTAACTGTATGCCTCTGGCCCCACAACCACACATGCCTCAACCTCAAGGTACACAATGATCAAAATTTGCAACTTGACCTTATACGAAAAGGTGCTTGAAAAACTTAAGTTTGATATCTTATAGAACAAAGACATTTCATAATTAGACAAACATACAAGGTTTCCAAATATTTAAATGATCCCTACCAATGTCTAAACAAGCAGTATAAAGTTACAAACCAAAAACAGACGCTTCCACAAATGACCAACACACACACACACACACACACACACACACACACACACACACACACACACACACACACACTTTAGGATGCCTCTGAGCGAATACACTTCCTGTTTGTTCATAACAACTCCAACAACTTCCACTGAGTCTCGTGTGCAAGTGTGAAAGGTCGGCATCCTGCCTGAGATTGCCACAATGAAACTCAGGGTGGGGCCTTCCGTACATCCACCACAGTAATCATGGTCTTGTCGTCCTCCATATCTGTGGCATTTTTTTGGCTGGACCGCAGAGGGCCAGCCCTACAAATGCAAAAGTCTGTCACTGAGTGAGTGAGTGAGTGAGTGAGTGAGTGATGAAGTTATACGATTGGTCAGCCGAGTGTTGGCGTCTCCTCATTGGCCATTGCTCTTTCCGAATGAAAAGGCGGGGAACAGTCCGTTATGCAAATAAGCCCGTCCAGCACGACGTGTACGGCTCACGAAACTTGGACCAAGCTGTCAAACTAAGCGATCTAGTTCTGAAATGAAACGAGAGTCACCAGTGGCATAGCCTATTTGTCTCTTATAATGTTTTCAGAAGTAGATTTTGGAAAACCATTTAGACGAAATAACAGAAAGTTTACGAGCAGGCCACCATGTTGTTTCCTGTTTGAAACGGCAAGCAGAAAACCAGGGACCAATCAACAAAGCTGCATTCAACGATAGGGTACGTCACCACCGTCCTCTAGTGTCCTCGCTGGACCTGGTGGACATGTAGCGCTGGATTTAACATTGTAGACATGACCACTGACTATTTGTGTAACAATTTAGCCACAAATTCACAGACTGACCATACACGGTCCAGCCATTATACTCGGTTTTGACCGAGTCTTGTTTCCATTTCATTAGATAACGCATGGCTTACACATCATCAAAAAAGGGAGCTAATATAGACTATACAGTCTGATGTGAAACATATCAGACATATTTTACTTTTGGCCAGGCACATTTTCATATTCTGTCAGAAAATAAAACACCAGTATTTAAAGGTATAATATGTAACCGTTGTCGGTTGCCGTTTGTAAACACACCACATTCAAAGTTGGCCACACCTCCACGGCTCAACGAGCCAAGTGGGAGAGAGAGAGCAGCGATGATCAAGCGAACTATAGAGTGACTGAAGAGAGAGAGCGGCGTTAGTGGGAACAAAGCAGCGAATCAGAGAAATAAAACGTTATTTTCTGATTGTTTCCACGCGGTTACGTTCTAAAACACACAACTAACTCCGCACAATTCTGCGGGAAGGTGCCGATTACCGGATTTTGAATGAATGCAGGCTTCCTGTCTGCTGGCTGTGGCTCAGCGCTGCTCTCGTCAAACTACAGATACACACCAATCATAGCTGCACTCACAGCACAGAGAGGACCAGGGGGATCACTGGAACACATGCACATAACACAACCCGTTCCCATCTGTGAAATATGGCCACTTTGTATCTAATAGAGCAAAAGGGGGACATGTGAGTCAGTATCAGAAGCCGAGGGGCGTAACAAAGCGGCGATATTTGACCACCTGAACGGGCTGCACACCCTGTGTGCTGTTATTGGCTGGGGGTTACACCCCCACATGGAGCACAAAGGCTGTTTGCAGACGCCCAGAAGCGTCCTGAGTAAAGCTAAATCAGAAGAAAAGAGAAAATACAGGCAGAGGGCTGCAGGGTCTCTGCAGAAACAGACACCACCACACATTTTGTAGTGGGGCATAAGAGATGATTGAGTGGGATTATCTTTGTATCAGCCTATACATTGTTTTTTAGAAAAAATAATTAAAAGGTTAAGAACACATATAGGCAAAGAACAATAACACTGAGATTGAGATATCCAGGTAATAGGATGTTGCGTGTAGAGTTGAAACAATTGGTCAATCAATTAGACACATGACAGACGATCAATCTGTAACTAACCGGATGATCAATTAATCAATTTGCTTGTTTCTGTTTTATATCACTGTAAACTGAATATCTTTGGGTTTTGGACTGTTGGTCGGACAAAACGAGCAATTTGAAGATGGCTCTCAGGACTTGTAATGGGCATTCTTTCACTTTTTCTTTATTTTTACATTTTGCCGTCCAAATAAATCTGCAGATTATTGATAGTGAAAATAAACTTTATTACCTCTATACTACTATTTAAAAAAAAAAATTGTAAGTTGCTCCAAACTAAAAGCATATTTTCTGCTGTGTGTCCCATGATGTAAAACAAGCTGCCAACTTGTGGTTGTGCATTTTGGATTACTTACAAATATAAACTGTGTCATCTTTTACCACATCAGAGTCAAGATGAAAAACAAGTCATCATCACCAGTCCACTCTGTTCTTAAGACATGAAAAACAAGACTGTACAACAGCCTTAGTGCGATACTTATACTAGTGTAAAACACTCTGTAGACCCTTGTGGTGTTCCTATTTGTAATATCGTGCTGTCATAATCTTAATTGTACATTTTCTGGTCTTCAATGTTCACTTTATCATATAAGTTGCTATCGTTTTGATCCCTTTCTGTGAAGTAAAACCAGCGTTTCCTATACAGTAGGTGGAGAACTTATTTATGGTGGTTGATGCCATGGTGGAGTGGGAATAAAATGTACTTGATAACAGACCCTTACATGAGAAATGTGTTGCTAGGAAACAACTGGGTTCAAGCTTACATCCTATCTGCCGTTGACAACAACAAACACTAACATGACATAAACTTGAGCCTGTTTATAATGTCTGTCAATGTGTTTGTGAATGTGTGAAACTGTAAAATGGTCTATACATTAGCAAAAAGAGACTTCATCATCGCCTTTTCAGTGTTTGTGTAATATCCTTGTTTGTCTTCCAGGTTTTATTTTCTGAAAACAAAGCTTGTGAACAAAATGCTGTTCAGGGACAGAGAGAGATACATGGTCCACAATCTGGAGAATACAAATATGATTGCAAGGAGCCTTATAAATGGCTTATATTTATAGCTTTATATTTTGATCCCAACATCCAAACAAAGCTTCAGATACACTATGATACACCAAGGAGCGATTTAGATGGCTTCTTTGTCATCGACAACAACACGTGTACTCTCTGACCCATTCAAAACAATCACAAATCTCACCATTCCTGTGTGTAAACCAATGCGAAAAGCACTGCATTGAGCACAACTTACATACACACAAAAACTTCCTGACCCCTGAGAAGTTCACACAGCTGCAGTGTTTACTTACAGTTCTCTCTGTCTGTCTTTGTTCAGGACACAATTGGTCTTCTCCACTCCAGGTCCAACTCTAAGGGTTGATTCTTTCTGTGGACAAAGCGGGAAAACAGAGCTGTCAGCCCAGCGATCTCAGAGGTCATCAAAGAGTTAACAGGCCGTGGGGCCGCCTGGAATACGAGAGGAGAAAGCAGGAGGGCCGGAGCAGTGAGATAAGGATACTGGCATTTCACAGTTTATTCTCCAAAACCCAGACAGAACACGCCAAAAAAACTACAACAGAACAATTTAACAACCTGGCACGACATGCAACACCTGCATCAGTGTGTAACAGTGAGTCACCACCACAGATGCGTCAGTTCTTCCTCTCTCGTCTCATCTGAGGGAAGTGAACAGAGAGAAGCTGCTGGCAAACCAGAGCACAGCTAACAGCAATAACATGATGGGGCTTCTCTGGAAATTTAAAATCAAACTGAAATCTGATTCTCCTCACTTTTTGTGTAACGAATAGGCCTGTCCTGATCAAGGTGTTTTTTTCACGATCCGAATCACTTCCCATTGAATGTGCCAATTCAGAGTCTGATTTGATGCTTTTATTTATCTAAATATTGATTAAAGATATATCTGACACATTGAAATAACAACTGTACACTCGGCTAATGAAAAACACAATGCATAAAGTAGTAATAAGATGGAACTCAGAAATGGAGGACCAACTTGTTGATTTGTGGCAACAATATGAGTGTTTAATTAACGTGTCTCCATGACTTCATCCATATTTTTTCTATTTTTTTCTTGAATTTTCAGTACAAAGTAGTGCAAAAAAGTTGCTAATTCTTACTGCCTGTTATCCGCCATGTTTGTTTACACTCAAGTCATGTTTGATCGAGAGAGATTTTGCGAGATCTCCGGTTTTGAGAGTCGTGACTCTTGGTGTTCATGATTGGATCTGTTAGTGTGTGGTGTGCTGCTTTGGCCAAATCGTTGCTCACCACACACTATAGGAACAAAACTGTTAAATTGAACATAACATGTTATTATGTGTGGGGTCTCTCACATTTTCAAGATCTGTTAAGATTTGAAAAATCTTTTAGTGTGGGTCAGCCGCAATCTTAAATTATTGACATAATATGAATGAAAGTTTAACTGGGACAACGGAACTTCTGAAACAGATGTAACATGATTCATGAGAGAGAAGATGTATCACTCTGTCAGAGTTGTTGGCACTACAACAACCGAATAAGAGCCCACTGAAAAAAACACAAACAATATAATGATCATTTTTCAACAAAAATGTTAATCAAATTCAGGAGTTCAACTTTAAAGTAATAATCTCGAAGATTTTTATTTAAATAAATGTCTGTTAAGTCACTATCTATCGCCGAATGAGGTAACACAATGGTGATTGAGCATATGGCGCACTGATGAACGTATTGCAATATTTATATATTTGCAGTATTACGAACTGGGTGTCTGTGGCGACATTCTCAGAAAAAAATGCTGTATTAAGTTACTGCAAATGTAAACCGAACATTTCCTACTGCTGCAGCTTCACATTAAAAACATTTAACTGGCAAAACAGGAGCTGACTTTTATTATGAAGTAGTCACAGGAAATGCAACGCATTTGTCAGTGATTGGCATTTTTTTTACAGCAGATCAGTTTGAAATAAGGAGTAATGGAATAAGAAGTAGCAGACACTGAGTTCAGCTGCAGGCGACAGGCTGCACAGCGAGGTAACCAGCTATGTTCGCAAACTCATGCCGTGTAAATCAGATCACAGTTGCCCACAGAATGATGGAAAAAGGCTCTTTATTAAAACTGCAATAGTTTGTCCTGCTGCCCCCAGTATTCAGGGACTTGTGGTATTAAACCGCATTTTGCTGTTACCAGCTGTAAACAGGGTGTCGCCAATTCAACCAGGACTAAAATCAGAGTGCCACTTTAAGCTATAAACACCTGTCATCTCTGGATTAGATCTGTTTCTGAACATGAATAAGTTAGTTTATAGCAGTAGAGCTACTACAAACCCCCGTCTGTCTGACTGTGATCCTTCTAACCCAATCCATATGTTCATCTGTTGAAATCCTCCACCTTAAATCAACACTGCACAAATAGCCCAATGGTGGATAGCTTATTTCTGCACCCTAGAGTATGATTTGCTGAACGGGTCAAAACAAAGATAAAAGGTGTTTTAATATGAGAAATGGAGCACCTGTGTACAAACATAATTAGACCCACTAGAGTCCCCAGCAGCGCCGAGGAGCTGTCTTGTGTAGAGAGAAGTTGACGTAAACAAAACTGGATATGAACTTTTGAGTTCTGGGAAATGAACAGATGCCCAGACATCCAGCTGTTTGACATTCGATAACCGTGAGACAGAAAGATGGTCGACAGAATGAAAAGCCTCACAATTCGTGATTCTTATATCGGTTGTTATTTGCAATTAAGGGCAGAATTGAAGTAAAAAAACACACAAAAGTAAAGCTTTGAGTGCACAATCTGCTTTATATGTTGCCATGTGGCTGTTGAATATAATTTTCAAGATGAATAGGAAAATTATTACTCAGCCAGAGTCCCTTTGGCTGAAAAGTAAAGTACTAACAAGTATACACATATTTATCATATACCTCTCCTTAATATGGAGACAAAGGTCTGCCACTTCTGTGTCGCCTACTCTGCAAGCTGTTAGCCAACCCCCCTGTTCCGATAACAAAATAAGCCACCTTTTAACTTCTATATTAGGTGGATAACCCAGAGCTTTCTAGGAAAAGTCCTGAATGTTTCCCGGAGGTCTTTGAGTGAGGCAAGCACACCGGTTATGGATGCCTGCGACTTCAGTCTGGGTCAGCCGTGTCTGGATGTGCCAAAAAAATGGAGGAATGCAACTACCGTGTTTCCTGGCCTCGGTTCAGTTTGAGTAACTCTGGTCAAAATATGAGAGGAGCACTAAGTTATGCAACCGTCTTAAGGGAACAATATCATTGCTCTCATCCAGGATTTGTCGTGGAAAACAAGACAAGTTGGAAGTATCTCAACTCGTATCTTATGTGTGCATTAACTTATAGGACACTGAAGTAGTATTAAACCTAATGGAAAAAACGTTCCTCTTCATTCTTTTACATAATTAAAATGCAGAATGTTATTATTACATAACAAATTAGCAAGCAGCATAGCAAATAACAAAAGTTACATAACAAAAATAACTTGGAGATGCTACAAAATACTGTGAAATACACAAGCATAAAGGCCCTCTTCAGAAAAGTTGTCCATTTCTTTTCGGAAACTTTGGTTGAATTTTACGCACATGTGATTGAAATATGACTAACATGGAAAAGAAAAAGATAACGTTTGAGACTTCAACAACACTTCAATGAAATATGAGCCTGTATTTGTAGAAGGCTTTACTGTTTTGACTTGGTTATAAAATATTTTGAAGGGTGTGGAATGAGATCATTCCTCCACAATGAACATCCTGTTAACTAGGTGTGGGAATCTCCAGAGGCCCCACGATACAATATTATCACTCTACTTAAGTCACAATGTGATCTTATTGCAATTTAAAACATTTTGTGAAATGCTGAATATTGCGAGAGAAGATATATTGTGATATATCACCTTTTTCTTTCAACAGCAAATTATTCAATTTGTCAACATCTGTTGTATCTACTAAGATACAGTTTGTACTCCGTTCATCTCAGAGTTTTCATTCACATATCTTGAGGTCAAATTTAGCATAACGGTGGAGCGCTATTTAGCGTTCTTCCTGACAAGATAACATGACAGGGTACCAATGGATTCATTAGGTTTTCTAGTTTCATATGATACCAGCATCTTCAATCTAGCTTTAAGACTGAGCCCGCTACAACCTCTGAAAGACAGAATAGCGGACAGGCCTGCCGTTGGATTGTTAAGAGGTTAATAGTTTACATTAGGGCTGCACGTTATGAGGAAAATATATGATATGCAATAATGTTGAATATCGCAATAAGGATATTAATTGCAATAAATAAACCAATAATATTTTTGAGTGGCTAATCCAATTTTAGCTGCAACTGTTTCCACTGTAATCTTTACATACCAAACATATTGTATATTGTAGACTATAAACTTTTATTACAACATGGTCAGACAAAGCCTGAGAGGTGTTAAAAGAATGTCTTTAATTACTGTTGCAGGTGTGAACTTCGAGCCAAGTCTGGTTGACATGTTCGAGCAGTGCTGTGAGTCTCTTCCAGATTAATAATAAAACAGGCCTCGTCTAGTCACATTGGACCCGTGCTTATAAGACGTGGCTCATTCTGTATTTTGTCAGCGTTCAGTTTCAGTTTCAAGCTCTGTGGTCCACATGAGAGCTTGGTTCAGGATATTTTTCCTCGGTGAATGAGAAGCACAGTCTCAACATGAGGATGCCAAGAGGAGAAAATATGCAGGCAGGGATGATGTATGGGGGGAAAGCAAAAAGGGAAGGGGCTCTAGAGCCACAGGTGAATCTTCAAATTAGCAGCTGTCACTTAGCTTATTGCACAGTATGAACTTCGTTCATGTGGCAACTAATGACTCCCTTTATGCTGAGGTAGGTCCAGCTCTACTACAGTCAGGGAACTGTCTGGAGCAGCTGCGAACTAGCCAACAGTACAGAGAGAATGATAGACACTTCATAAATCACTGCAGGAATGCAGCCTCATTTCCTCTCCGACCCCACCTTCTCAACAGCTCCTTCCTCCCAATTCTAGGAGCTTTCTACACCAAGCGACTGAGACCTGACCATCGCAATCATGACACAATTTGCAGCTGTGTCTCAGCGGTTAAAAAAAAAAAGAAAAAAAGATTTCCCTGCAGCAAACTACCTCACATTTCAGTGATGCAGAGCCGGAGTTTCAAAGCAAAAGAGACGCTAATGAAAGGAGGCAGAATTAATGAAAGAGTA
This sequence comes from Adelosebastes latens, assembly GCA_916700685.1. Lineage (NCBI taxonomy): Eukaryota > Metazoa > Chordata > Actinopteri > Perciformes > Sebastidae > Adelosebastes > Adelosebastes latens. Next base: position 51,336 of record CAKAKR010037464.1, read on the forward strand.
AGATCATACATGTTGGGGTTGGGCTGTTGATTCAAAGTTGATTAATGTCATTAGAGCAAAGAAAAATCATTCTAAGCTTTTAAAGACACTGTTCTCATCCTTTAAAGTTTCCATTACAAGTTTGAGAGGCGTGCTCAGTGCAGATGTTTAAACTTTAAAGAGCTTGTTTTCCTCTGTACTGTTCTGATACTGCTCTGCAAAGATTCACAACAATTTTCAACAGACCAGACCAGGTCGATATGCTCCCTAAATATGTTTATTACATATTGCAATTCAGAAGATACCAGGGTTGTACGATTAATCAAATTTAAATAACGATTTGGCTTCCAACGATGATAAAAACAAGATAATCGACATAAATCGATTATGGTGCTGCATTCGATATCGCAATGACGCTCTCATTTTGTCTTTGGTTATAAATCCAGCGCACCCCTTTCCTTTAAAGCGGTGTGCTTTTGCCTCGATTGCCGGGTCAGGGACGGCAGCTTGGTGTAGGAGGATCCACTCGTGGAAACTTTACGTATTTCCTCTGTCGTGGCGCGACGCGACCAGCTCTAGGTCGGCTTGGAAAGGCCCAGGGTGAAGGTAGTGCTTTACAGCATCCCTCGCCTGGACCTCGCTGCTTAGTGCTCGCTGTGGGCGTACTGTCCTCAGTAGGGCGATGTCGGCAAATCCACCCAAGGAAACACGGACCCCCTCTCGTACCATGCTTTCTCGGGGCGACTTTTTTTGGAGTCATCACCATTCATATCTATAAAACTAATGTATTAATGTTTAAATTGTTTACTAGAGGACAAAGTTCTTCATAGATCTATCCTCTTAATTTTGCTCTCAAAGTGCACCAGATTGATGCATTTAACTCTAAAATGTAGGCTACAAAATGTTCTTTCTAAATGAATGATGAGTCAATGAGTAATCGTGTTAAATAATCATGATCTCAATATTGACCAAAATAATCAGGATTATGATTTTTGCCATAATCGAGCAGCCCTATAAGATACAGTAGGCCATCGTGTGTTTTTATCTTTAGTAGCACAAAATTTGATTTGACAGGTTGTCTCATTGTTAATGTGCATCACATCAACACTCAGTCTGCAGATGTGACGTAACCAAATGTTCCAACAAATTGGAGAGAAAAGCACTGATCCTAGTGAAGACCGAAAAGTCTGCTTTTTCTGTATGAATATATAAATGTACTTTGGTAATTTTCACAGCACATCAAACTGAATGCAAAGTTGTAATTACTTCAAATGCTATTTCAGTGAAAGCTAGATTATTGTAAACTGGGTTCCAATAGCTACAAATAATGTGCCATGATTACAAGTGATTGACATGTAAATATCGCATTTAGCAAGATAAATAGCAGGACTAAAAAAATTATTATTCAGACTTTTTATATCCTATAATTAAAGGATGAATGATCAATTTGCATGACACAGAGAGGGACACACACCAACATGTGTCTACTGCCAGAGAATAAACAAAACAAAGACGTACATAACTTGAATATCTTCAAAGGCGAGTAATCTATTGTTCAGCGTGTGATATAATCTTTTTCCTTTCCTGATATGCCAACATTTAAGTGGAGCTTATTATCAGAGGTTTCACTGAACTTAACATACTTTCTTTCACAATTCTCATTTTTCTCTACATGACATCCGGAGGTACTTTTTATATTAAATATTGATGGTACATTTGGAAAGATTTATCTGGCTGCTTATTACATGGAAGACACGCTTGTATAATAGTCTTTTTTTCACTAGAGAGAGTCAGTGCCACAGAAATCCACAGGCGAACAAAGATGTTCTTAGAGAGCAGATTAAGAGGTGTTTCATCCCAGAGGAAATCATGAGGAACCTGAGCAGCACCGCGCTGCTGCCATGGAAACACCGATAAGCCAACAGATGCCACGACTTTGAGCATTACCAAAATACTTTAGAGCTCGAAACACAGAGCTGCCAACCAAAATGTCCATCCATTATATTTTCTTTTAGCTCAAATCCACCAATCAAATTTAACAAAACAGGATATTACCATTTATATCACATCACTGATAGAAGTAAAATGATTGCAAAATCATTTGTGTCATATTTTAAGCAAGATTTGTAAAAGTAGCATCACACTCATGTATTTAGTGTTTATACAGCTTGGCCCAAATGTGTTAAATTATGATTTACAAAATCAAAGAGGAAAAATGAATAGCTCTTGAATCAAACTGCCAAACACAAGGTCATGAATCAAACTCTGAATTATTAGAAGCAAACAATTCACACCGCTAGCTGTCTGGAATATTTGATCTTTATAATTGCTATGTGATCATTCACAGAGGCACGCAGAGGGTGAGACAAGATGTAATCAATCACTGATCGAAGTAAAACACATTACTGTTTTTAAATAAGTAATGGACACTGTAGAGGAATATTTCAATATTTTAGAAAAGCAATTGTTACATTTCAATTTAAGAAAAGGAACTAATTTCTGATCTGATCAAATCAATCAATTAAGTCAAATCTGTGACCCAAATGTAAACAAAAAAGTACCAACACAACATTTAACATATGCCAAATATCTTGGTAAATACATTCGGGTTATATTGACACACTGAATACATAAAAATTTAGATTTTTATTAAAAGATAAATATAACACGGCTATAAACAACACAAAACTACATGTGTGCTCATTCTTACAAGCATACATTTCCTTTGTTTTGTGGAAATTAACTAATAGCTGCTCACTTCACATTGCTAATCTGTTACTCTGCTGCTTCAACACTCCACAGGACCAACTACAGCAAGCTCACAGGGTCAAACTCAGACTCAACACTAGGTGGAGACATCGCGTACAAGGAGAGGACAGCACAATAGTGTTAGCTCATTAAAGATGATGTTATGTTAAATAAAAAGGTTTAATTATTGTTAATGTTTGCTACAGTCATTCTGCTGTTCCCTGCTTCTAGCCAAGATAAGAAAAGTTGTTGTTGTCATTAAGCATGTGAAGTAAAATAGATCATTTGTTAAGATAACATTATCGGGATTGCAATGGCATTATCGCGTTAATGGTAATTCTCATTATGTGTTAGCATCTAGCTAACGGGCTGAGCGCTAGTTATTTGCCACATGGTTGTAGCGGTTATGCTAGCTATGTTTAGAGTTATTTTAGCATTACGCTGCCAAACTAAAGACCAACGTTCAAGGAGGGCGGAATAAAGATAACAAAACCCGCAAAGTATTATATTCAACCGGAGCAAATGAGATGAGTGACAACAAGACAGAACTGTGAGTGAGTGAGTGAGTGTGAGGAGGCAAGGCTATGCTGCAGCGGTATGTGTGTGTGTGTGTGTGTGTGTGTGTGTGTCAACTCGCTGTTGGAGAGAAGAGAGAGCAGAAAGGGCCGCTGGTACCCGTGTATCAATACTGAGGAAAATGAGTATTGATACCGTTTCAAATATTCAGTATTAGATATGTATTGAAAATTCTATATATTTGATAACACTAAAATATATTTAATTATTAAAAGTGTTCAAAACTTATGGTAAAACTTATTTTTTAACATATATGCCATATGTTAAAAAGTTAATACACCTGGGCATCCGATTGAACAACATAGGTATGTATGGATGTAATTTTCACAGAAAGAAATAAGACTCCTATGCGATAGGCCGTAATAGGGGTGGGCGATATATCATATATACTCGATGTATTGTGGCTTGTTCTACGTGGGGTGTAGTAAATGACTATATCGCGAACATCGAGTACAAATATTAATTGTCATGTCATTTTTTTAAGCCACTGGAATGAGACTCGCTTTGGCGTTTCGCTTCTCCCACTCACAGAAACACTCTCCTGGGTGAGTGTAGGTGGCGTATGAGCGTGGATGTGCGTACGGGGCGTGTGTTTTTCTATCTGGAGGGAAGCAAGGAACAGGGAAAGAGCCTGGAGAGAGCGAAAGAAGTGAAGTGGCAAAGCGAGTTTATACGTGTTGAGGTCGGAAAAGGTGATGGAAGATGTCAGCCTGCACTTCAAAAGAGGGTCAAACTAGCCCCCACACTGTTTTGTGGTACGTGTAATATACTAGGCATAACGGTAAGAGCGTGTAAGAACTGGCTTTAAAAAAAAAAGTTATCTTCCGGTGAACGTGTAAGTCAGTCAGTCAGACTGTCAATAATAACTAAAGAAATAAAACAAAAGGAATAAATATTAAATAACAAATGAATGACAATTAAAAAAAACTCCAGCCTGCAAACTGTATTTTGGACAAACTTCATCAGAATACATTTCCAAAGACCAATCTGACTTCAATATGACAGTACACCACCTCAGAGTGTTCAGATTAGTTCGATAGAATGATCACGCTGGTATGATCATATGCATCAAGGTGTTAAATTGAACAGCTAGTGTATTTTAGAGAAAATATGAAAATATTGAGATATATTTTGTATATCACGATATAGCGTATAAATAGAGATATTATTTATAAGTCATATCGCCCAGCCCTAGGCCATAATAGTCCTACTAACAAAATACCAACAGGTTACTGATTCCTTTCATGTTTTCAACTTCCAAGAGTCGAGTGCACACAATTGCTGCGAGGCGACAATGTAATTCAAGTGTACATTGAAGCCCGGGGCTCAACAGAACAAGAGCCAGAGAGCTACTAGAGGAATAAAAACACTAGGAACAGCAGCAAAGAAACACGAGTAGCAGAAACTGTTTCCTACAACACACAGGAGGGGCCTAACCTGTCTGTGGAGGGACTGCGTAGGGGCTTTGGAACCGCTTGCTGGTGCTTTGGGGTACAGTGTGTTATCTGCAGCACCGCAGACCTTCCCCTTTGAAGTAACGCTGAGCCACCGACTGAGCCAGAAGCAGTGAAGGTGGAAAGTGGGAGGCTAGAGAAAATGTAGAGAAAGCAATAAAAAGGTGAGAAACAACTGTGGGTTACAAAAGACATAGCAACAGCAGAGAAATAAACACCTGTTAACTTTAATCTTGCAATGTCAAAAAATGCACCTCAGAGATCGTTTAAAGCAACTTTGTTTGAAGCAGCACTAAAACTCTTCCTCTATTTCCTACGTCTTGTTTAGGGAGGCCATCTTTCCTTTTAGGGAGTAATGAAGAAAGCATATGGTGGCCATGTGTTTGAGAGCGATAGGCTGCTTCGGGAGGGGATGTACAATCAGATGGCAAAAGTGAGGAAAGTGAATTGACAGACTGTTTTGCCCGCTCCTTCTGTTCACTGCAACTCTCCCTCAAGGATTATCCTCTCTAATAGACTTAAAGGCACTTTAACTGAGCCGCCAGCTGCCTGCGTCCCCAACGGAAAGCCACCCAGGTCAAGTCTGAGGGAGGATATCCTACCATGACAATACAACACATTCCTCTAGTGCCTTTACTTCTTCTTTATGACACCAAAATAATCTGTTATTGAACTTTGATCCAAAGAGGAACAGGGTAAAAGGGCAATTTACAGAATAGAGATTATAAATCAACTTAAAACAAATGTAGGTATCACAACAGTGTTTATATCGAGCATTCATGAGTTTTAGGTGTATCCATGTCTACTTAAAGCTGTCAACTTGGGATCAATTCACACAAGATGCATTTTAGAGCTACAGTAAACGAGGCCCAACCTACTTTAATTCGGATAAACAGTAAATAATTCATCCAGAAGAAAGGGAATGTGGGCCAGAGATCTGTGATCTACATAACTTCAAACTGAGACGATTTCTAGGCAGTTTCTATGTTGGCAAACCGCACCATGAAACTGATTCCACAAACAGACTAAATACAGTGTTTTAGACTTAACTGACACAAAGGGTTAGGTTGGGTTTGGCAAAATTCTACCATAAGGGAGAAATTATTATTTTCCCTAACAGTGAAACCTCCCTTTTAACCCCAATTTGGAAACAGTATAAAGGACAGACAAAGAGTGTGCCAACTGTGTGGCAGAGAAAAGACAAGGGCAGGGTGCTGCAGTGACCTTGGCTTTTTAGTTGATTAAACTGAATTTGGAAATGAATAATTAGGTCAGTGGTTCTTTGTCCTGCTTCAAAGAGTACAGTCACTTGCTGCTTTTCCTTCAAAACATCTAATCATGGACTAATTTAGACAAATAACCTGGCTGACTGCATAGAAAACCAACAATACCCTCTTTTCTTTATATCACCATTGATTTACCTCTATATTATTAGTGGGGTTCTCTTTCCTGACTCCTGTTGAGCTGATGAAATACCAGCTAATTACTGATTTGTAGCTATTCAACATATGACTTTATAATGTCAGGTAGGGGACACTATAATATTCAATTATCAAGGGATCATGATTGTAAAAGCAAAGCGCTTTGTTGTTGTTTTTTATGACGGCACTCAACTTTTTTTTCTTTCCCCTACTATTTTAAGCATTCATAGAAATCCTGTGAGTTTGAACTGACTGTGTTGTACAGTTGAAACAAAGAGGGCTCCCTGCTTGATCCAGCAATCTTTTGACTGCACATTTCTCTAAGCTTCAGGTCTACATTGCCCTTATATATTCAGTACTAACAGCAGTTGAATGAGAGCACTCTAGTGTTCACATAATGTTCGGTTCTTTATTTGTGCATATAATAAAATAAAAGAGAAGAGAAGAGATATACAATAACATAAATAAATGCACAGGTGGGCTGCAAAAAAACCCTGATGGCTTGTAAATGGGATCCACCTAACATTGAAATTAAAGACAGCTGTATATGCTTGCCCACCAGGGCTGGGACGATACACCTATCTCCTGATTCGATACTATCACAATACTTGTGTGCCGACTCGATATGTATTGCGATTTTTAAGTATTGCCATTCTACAAGTATTGCGAGTCAATCTTAGGATTTATTGCACTTTTTTTAAAAATAGACCGTGGGAAAAAGTTGAATCATACACTTCTAGGGACTTTTACTTTGGAAAATATCCAAATGAATACATTAAAATGTTTGATTTTCAGCATGTATGTAGTCAGAGATGTCCTGAAGTCAAATATATCAGTCATTGTCAGGTATTATTTATTACATTTCCTGCAACACAAAAATCAAAGAATAAAAACATTTCCCTCACAAAAGAGAAGTGTTTTCTTTTTAATTTATAAGGGACAAATAATGTTTTATACTTCAGGGGAATATAATCCAATCAATCTTATTTCCATATATGTATTTTGTATATACAGTTCCTTTTGTTATTTTGTTGTTACCTAATTTTGAAAACCAGACGTAGTCACACATGTCTACGTCCGCTAACTTCGCCAAGTCCGTTGCTAGCTCTCCCGTCAGCTCCGTTCTCTTTATACATCCATGGTCAGCTCCATCAGGACCGTTTGAATGCATTTAACAAAAAATGTCAGTATATGGGTGCGCTACAGTTGTAGCGTCGGCCGATTTGACCACAGAGATGAGAGTGACGGCTGGCTTGGCCGCACGTTACCATGACACAATAACATCTCCTGTCCATAACAGAGTTAGCATGCAGCTTTAGCCATCATGTCTAGCTCTGCTTTTCCTGTCAATGTGTGAAATTAAAAGTGTTTCCATACTTTACTGTATGTGTAGTGTTTACCACTTTGGATTTAAAATGTGAGGGCGCAGGTCGTATCCACGTGGACCCTCCGCCGTTTTCTGCTTTTTAATTTTGACTCGCTGCGGTTTGTTTTGGTTGATGGATATGGAACGAATATGATGTCACGTTACTCAACAATGGAAGCGGTAACTTCCTTCTATCTCCGAATAGACTCAAATGAAGCAAATATTTCGATTCTGGCATTCAAAAAATCACTTTCAAAATCATTAAAAAAAAATTGTGATATATAGGTGATTATTTTTCCCACCCCTACTTGCCACCAATTTACAATTCACAAATGGTAAATGGTAAATGGACTTGCATTTATATAGCGCTTTTCTAGTCTTCCAACCACTCAAAGCGCTGTACACTATATGTCAGCATTCACCCATTCACACACACATTCATACACTGATGGCAGAGGCTGCTAAGGTGCCAACTTTGCCCATCAGGATCTAATCTAAATACTCATTCACACACCGATGGCTATGCCTTCGGGAGCAATTTGGGGTTAAGTGTCTTGCTCAAGGACACATCGACACGTGACCTGGAGCAGCCGGGGATCGAACCACCGACCTTCCGATTGGTGGACAACCTGTTGTACCCTATGAGCCACAGCCGCCCCAAACAAAATATTAAAATATCTCAAATAAAGAAAAGAATACTATTTCCAAACAAGAAATGCTGCTGTGGAAATTAATCGTAAGCCCTGCAGAATCACACATACAATCAACAGTTAAGAAGCTGTATAAAACAGCAAAGGGTGTTACCAAAACGTACCGTAACACCAACATAAACTCAGGTTTCAGTTAACTTGTAAAGGTTTGCTTGTAAGAAGTCTGCCCGGCTCCCCTTGGACTACGAGACAGTGGGAAACCTCTGACCAGGCGTGTAAAAGAAGCCTCCATTCACAAAGACAGCCGTTTCCATGCCAACAGGACCTCTGCTGGGAGAGGCCTCCTTTCAAATGGTTTTCATCCTGCACCTCTGCTGCAGTCTCAGAGAAGGACTGGTGGGCATTAGAGAGGGAACGAGTTGTGGGTGGCAGTGAAGAGATGCAATCGTGTTAAGGCGAGATGGAAAAGGTCTGAGCTGAAAGCCACAGAGCCTCCGATAGGAAATCACACCAACGGCGGCAGATGGATCTGTTTGTTGGGGAGCTACTTATACCCGTTTCACACCAACATTAGTGACGTGGTAAAAACCCATGTTTGCCATCAGTCTGAATGCATTAGGGCTGCATCTAATAGCTATTTTCAATACTAATTAAACTACTGATTAGTATTCTGAGAGTTTACATGACAAAATATATCATGAAACAAAAGAAATTAGTCAACCATCAGAGATTTTACTGCACCATTATAACCATATATATACATTATAATATATCTGGCTGTATTACACCATTGAATAACTGTTGTAAATCAATGAGTAGAACTGCTTGAGGTAATATTGCAGGAGCTATAATCAATATTTTTCTCAATAGTGTATCAAATTACAAATAACAAATGTGAAAGAGGTCACTCGTAGTCATGAACCTGCAGAGAATTATCAAATCTGCAGCTCCCCTCGACTTTACTGAGCGTTATACGAGTTTCAGCTCATTGTTCGGCTGCAACTTTACTTTTTTGATTCACTCTCACCATTCTCTGTGTTGTTTTTGCCCATCACTGGCAGCTATACCTGCTCCACAACAAAGTAGACAGAAACAGTTAGCAACTAGCTGGTGAACATAGTGGAGCATTTAGCAGCTAAAGAGCCAGATATTTCCCTCAGAGTCGGTAGAGGCCAGGAGTGAATTTTGGAGTTACATTCATCAGACAAACAGAAACAGGACTCCAAATGAAAGATAATGTTGCTCCGTAACTGCTGTGTAAATAATGTGTAAATAAACAATGTGTAAATAAACAACTACTTGCCAATACGTTTAACATATCAACTTAAAAGGTGATGATATGTCCATGTTGTGTTCACAACTTGCTGCCCTCAAGTGACCCAAAAATTAGTTAATGCAGGTCTAAAGTGACGAGGTACCTTGATTTGTCAAATATTTAATTCAGTTGAATTAACTAAATGTTTAGTTCTTTTATCTATAAAATGATTCTCATTTCAATTTCCAGAAAATGTACTATAATTCAATAGATACTAATGTATTGTATCATGATACGGGCTGTCAAAGTAAACGCGATAATAACGTGTTAACACAAATTTGTTTTAACGCCACTAATTTCTTTAACGTATTAACGCAACTTGCGATTATAAGTTGTAGCGGGCTCATTTTTAAAGTTAGAGTGAAGATACTGGCATCATATGAAACTACAAAACCTAAGGAATCCATTGCTATCAACCAATAACACTTAAAATTTACAGTCAATTTTGGCGAGGAAAAACTGGCATGACCATTTTTAAAGGGGTCCCTTGACCTCTGACCTCAAGATATGTGAATGAAAATGGGTTCTATGGGTACCCACGAGTCTCCCCTTTACAGACATGCCCACTTCATGATAATCACATGCAGTTTGGGGCAAGTCATAGTCAAGTCAGCAAACACAGTGACAGCTGTTGTTGCCTGTTGGGCTTGAGTTTGCCATGTTATGATTTGAGCATATTTTTTATGCTAAATGCAGTACCTGTGAGGGTTTATGGACAATATGTGTCATTGTTTTGTGTTGTTAACTGATTTCCATTGATAAATATATACATACATTTGCATAAAGCAGCATATTTGTCCACTCCCATGTTGATAAGAGTATTAAATACTTGACAAATCTCCCTTTAAGGTACATTTTGAACAAATAAAAAATGTGTGATTAATTACGATTGACTATGGACAATCATGCAACTAACTGCGATTAAATATTATAATCGTTTGACAGCCCTAATCATGATACAAAATTAGATACAGAATATATACAACTAGAAGGGCACTCTGAGGGCGCAGGCCATTTCTAAGGCCATTTCCATAAGTGAAAAATAATGCGTATACTAACCGCCATCACAATTGATTATTTAAAAACTGATTACTAATTTAGTCTTTAAAATGTGGGAGTGAACAGATAAATCAATGCCTCAGAGATACGAATTTATCAATTCAAACCCACAAATTTGAACCATTTTCATGGAGAAATGTGTCTAAAAACATAGCCGGAAGGTCTGCTCTTTATGAGAACACTGTCCTATTACATGTTCCTGTAGACATGAATGAAAAGATACTGGAACTGTTAAAAATGTGCTTGTTCAGCAGCAAGAAACAAAGAAGGTGTCTCTCCTATAAAGATAAAGAGAGACTCTCCTCCATTCTCCTATCTGTATTTTAACTAATCTTTTAGAGCCTACAAGAAGATAGTCACAGCACAATTTTAAACTATAATACATCCACTATTGACTTGTTATGTCCCAATCTGCGACTTCCTCTTGTCCCCGCACTATGTCACACAGCGTTCACAGTATAGCCCACATCAAAGCAATATGCCTGGGAGATTCCTCTCTGTGTTCATTAACCAACTCAAAGCTACATGGCACAGCACTGAATTATTAACGTGCTCCTTGTGCCTCACAGATACAGAGCAGAGGGCCATTCACAACTGCAGAACACACCCACGCTCCGCTCGGCTGTCTGTAAATCTCTAGTTAACCCTGAAAACTTGTTAAGGAAGCACAGACCAGAAGACACCATCACATGATTGATGATAGCAGTATTGACAGAGAAATTGGATGATAAAGCATGCAATAAAACAAACAAAAAAATACATAATTTAAAGATTTGTGAGCGTGAGAAGAGCATAGAATATGAGTGCAGGGTAACAGCAGGGCATGGGAAGAGAATAAATGATAAGTTTCAGGGTAATTATCACAGGAAAATTAATGTCTGAACTTGATTTTTAAGCATTTCTATAGCCTCCGTACGGCTCTCATCATGGAGACGCCTGAGCCGGCAGCTAGCAGCTAACTGTGCTAACAGCGCTAACAGTGAAAACAATGGAAACAGTACTGACAGAGCTAAGAGTGTTAACCTGAGAGGCAACTGGAAGGCGGGTGCTACGCTTCCGCAGCGGCGCCCTCAGTCGGGACGGCGTTATCAGCTGTAACCGCCGTATGAGCGCAGTGCAGAGCGCAGGCCATGAGCTTTCGTGGGGCCAGCCCAGTGATGTAAACATAACGTTAGCACAGAGAAGGTCAGATTACAACGAACTCATTGAGAAATTTAAGTTCTATATAGTGCCCTCAAAAATTCCCATAATAGAACCAAGTAAGGGATAATGTACAGCAAGCCAGTCATTGTTGTGAAATAAATCCTGACAGGGCGATGCAGCACCCGGCATGGACCCCAACACGAAACGTTATATGCATCGCCCTGAAGGGGTTTATTTCACAACAATGACCCGCTAGCTGTACATTATCCCACTTGTTACACGGCTACTTACTTAAGAAATCAACAATTTGACACAAAAATGGTCCGCCAGAGTCCCACATCAGAACTGCGTCCATAGCAACGGATTGTTATACATAGCAACGGTCTGCTATAAAGAAATAACAGACCGTAGATCGCTGCGATTGACCAATCAGAATTGAGTATTCAACAAAGCCGTGTAATAAAAAAGTAGTTGTAGTTAGGACTCTAAACCAGTCAGTGATGCCACCAAATGATGACGATTAATAAGCATCCAAAATCTTAATTTACGGCTCACTACCAAGTAAACTACCGAGTGTTATAGTAGTGTTAGTTGAGTACTGAAGGTGTGAACAAAGAAGTTATTTTGGACACAGCGATCAGGAGTTCCTTCAATGAATAGAAAAGGCTTAAGGTGTGTGTTATAATATCCAAACATTTGACCTACTTACAGCGTAACCTTTATTTCCGCCCTCCTTGATGTTGTTGTCTGTTGTTGTCTCAAATGTCCTAATTGATGGGTTTTTCCCTCAACAACCCCAGGATTGTCTGAATTAATTCAATTAGATGAAAAGAAAGTGGTACATGTTTAACAAGACTGACTCAAATAACACTTCCAACTTTCAGCCTCTAAATTCAAACTATGCAGCTAAAACATTCCTTTACCACTTGAAAATCTAACTGCCTTTTTTAACCCCACACAGTAACACTGGCTTGTACTTATTTCTCCCCAGCCTCTCTATCTGGAAGTCCACAAATTCATCTTGACCAGTAGACCTAACTTGTGCCCTCAATCCCTTCCCCTCTGTCCTCTCTGGACTGTGGATGCTCATCCAACTACCATCATCAATTCCCCCAATGCAGCGGATGTCATGAATCACTCATTATCCAAATGTCCCTTTCGCTAAGCAGTGTTTTGGGTCCCGAAAGGCCAGGAAGACTGCCAATTATAAATCAGACTGCACTCAGACGCTCCTCTCTTAAGTCGTCATCCTCCTGGTTCTGTCCACTTCCTCCAAGACCCTCAGCCAGATGGTCCTTGCCATCCTTATTGACTTGGGGGTATTCTCAATGTATGGCAGGAAATTAAAACGTCTACACTGCCTCTTCTGACTCTTTTATGAGGACTCTCTTTATGTCCAAACTGTAGTTGCTGCTCCTTATTAAAGAGCTCCCCTCCTACTATAACCGTGTGCTCCAGATCTCATCGTTCCAGATCCTGCCAAAGTTTCCTGGTTTGTCTCCTAAAAACTGGATGTCACTGAACAGTTATTACGCAGTCCATATACATGAAAACTACTTTACATAGCAAAATGATGGTAGTAATTTGAATAAAACAAACAGAGCGTACAATATTGGGAAAAGGGTAAAATTCGTGCCCTGAACCGCCAGCAACACCTACTCCTTTGTAGGGATTTCACGACACCAGAAATTTAGTAGTCGATACCAATACCAGTGAAATTCCACGATTCTCAATACCAATTCGATACCACTGTAAAAAAACAAAAGTAAAACAATAAATCCCATGTACTTCAAAATACACTCCTTTATTACCATTTGCATATTGTTTTTTGTTAGGAAGCTAAACAGGTCATAGTTCCCTCTCAATTATCTATTTTATATTGCTGTGAAAACATCTCCTTCTAACAACTGGATTTATTCAAGTTTCTCCCCAAAAACTACATTTTACAAGATTACATTTGTGCCAGGGCTGTCAATCAATTAAAAAATTGAATCGTGATTAAACGTATGATTGTCCATAGTTACAAGCGCAAATAAATCACATTTTTATCTGTTCAAAATGTACCTTAAAAGGGAGATTTGTCCATTATTTAATACTCTTATCAACATATGGACAAAGATGCTTGCTTTATGTAAATGTATGAATATATTTATTGTTGTAAATCAATTAACAATACACAACAATGACAAATATTGTCCACAAACCCTCACAGGTACTGCATTTAGCATAAAAAATATGCAAACAATATGAAAATGGCCATGCCAGTTTTTCCTCGTCAGAATTTAGCCTAAGTTTGGTGCGTAGTTTAGCCTCCTTCCCGGCACGTAAGTATGACATGGTTGGTACCAATGGATTCCTTGAGTTTTCTAGTTTCATATGATACCTTTAATATGAACCTTAAAATCACAAGTTGCGTTAAAGCTGAAGTAGGCGAGATTGGAGCAAATATGATTAAAGAAAGTTATTTTTATAAAACGGTCGCTATATACTGACAGTAGTACATGAAACAGGTAACCTGAAAAAAATCATGTGCCTCCGGTGTCCTCTGGTGTCCTCCGGTGCTCCTAACGGATCTGCAAGATTTTACAGACCGGAGAAAAACAAGCAGTAAGAGCTGATCTGAGGTCTGCTGTCCAGCTGCTGTCTATGAGAGCCGGCTGTCAATCACTCGCAAACTCCGACCAAACGGTCAAACTAGGCAGCGCTGATCAAATATGAATCAATATTATGTTACGTTAATGCCTATTTCTCGCCTCAAATGTTTTCAGAATCATCTTGTAGTGTGCGGTTTAGTTGTAAAATGAGAAAGTTTGTGACGCCGGTGAAATCTGGTGAAAGAACGTCAAGTTCCGGTCACATAACCGGAGCACAGCCAATAGGAACGCTCTATCAATGAAATGACCTGTGATTAGTCAAAGTCTCCCGTCAACCCGGGCTAGATTTTTTAAAGCCTGAAAACAGAGCCATGATGAGGTGCAGAAGTCTAGTTATCTATCAGAACACTTGAATTACAATATGCTGAAAGGTTATTATGGAATTTTTGCCCAATGATGCCAAAAATATACTGCCTACTGCCACTTTAATGCATTTAAGAAAGTAGCGCATTATCATCGCGTTAACTTTGACAGCCCTTGTATCAAAGTATCGGTTCTCGTGACATCCCTAATCCTTTGTTGAGGGAACCAAAAAAAGTTGTGTTTTTTTTTTTTTTTTAAAGGACAAGTCTGTCTCCAGCCTCCCCAGTCCTACAGTAGAGATAGCAGTGACGAGGGACGCAGTACAAAGCAAACTGGGCATTACAAATCAGAAGAAAACATCTACAACACATCTAAAAAAAAACATTTACATGCAGTTGACGTTCCCAGTTTTCCCAATAATCCAAGATGACATGATCTGTTTCATAATTGGGTTAACATTCAGAGGGTTGTGTGGTTGCCTACAGGGAATATCTTATCAGCCCAGCACCACAAAATAAGTTTGATGAACAGAGTGTTTATCAGCAATATTGGCCTCACTTGAGCATGTAGCGTCAAATATGCTTTTTAGTCTTTTTAATTATTTTTAAAAAGTCAGTATTAGAGCTACTAAGACCAGCCTTGTCTCCAGGAATGTGCCATCTGAAACATTTCCCCTCTATTGACATCCGTAATAACCAATCTCACTTCATGTTTTGTCAATACGGGCTTCAAAGCCAGGAAATCTCACTGTCCATATGAGAAGGGTTTCAGGAAGCCCTGGGGTCAGTTACACAGCAACACTCAGGAGTGTGGGAATGTGAAGCTTTCTGCAAACAAAGTCTAGGATACCCCTCATCTCTCACTCGCCAAGGCCTTGCAGCAACAATCACAGCCGATATTTCATCACAGTACTACCACTTTATATCGCCTTAATCGTAGAGATGGAGGAACACATTATGTCCCACACAATGTCATGCAATAACTGAAAGGGTTTAATACTTGCTCATGCACTTTCAAAGGGATACATAGAGGGCATTTTGACTAGTTGTGGGTGGTAAAAACAAAACTGTAGCTGCTTGGTTTGTAGATAATAAACAGCCTCTTCTATTCATCACACTGAGATGCAAGATTATCAATTACTGGACCATGACCAGACCAACAGTAATGAGAGCGTATGAGGGCACAAATTATGAAAATTAGGGGTGGGAATCACCAGAGGCCCCACGATACGATATTATCACGATACTCACAATATGATCTTATTGCGATTTTAAACATTTTGCGATATGAGGAGTATTGTGATAAGATACTGTATATTGCGATTTATTACCTTTTTTCAACTGCAAATTATGCAGTTTGTCAACATCTGTTTTGTCTAATATGATACAGTTTTCACTCTGTTCATCTCAGAGTTTTCATTCACATATATTGAGGTCAGAGGTCAAGGGACTCCTTTGAAAATTGCCATGCCAGTTTTTCCTCGTCAAAATTTAGCGTAATTTTGGAGAGTTATTTAGCATTCTTCCCGACAAGCTAGCATGACATGGTTGGTACCCATGGATTCCTTAGGTTTTCTAGTTTCATAAGATACCAGATTCACTCTAGCTTTAAGACTTTAAGATTGATACTTGACGTCCATGTATCAATACAATATTACCACGCATAATATTGTGATACTATGCCATATTGATTTTTCCCCCACCCCTAATGAAAATATTAATATTTGACATAAAATCAACAACAAAAATTCCAAAAGGGCGCCCCGGTAGCTCACCTGGTAGAGCGGGCGTACTAAGGCTGGGTACTTACTGCAGCGGCCTGGGTTCGACTCTGACCTGCGGCCCTTTGCTGCATGTCATCCCCTCTCTCTCTCCCCCTTTCATGTCTATGCTATCACTATCCAATAAAGGCAAGAGCAAAAAAATTATCTTTAAAAAAAACAAAAAAAGTCCCCACACCTACAATAGCTACACCTTTCCAAGATTTTTCACTCTACCACAAAAATTTCCAAAGTTGTGGTGGGGTCACTTAACAACCCTGCTGTCTTATTGTGTAGGTTTCAATACATTACTGCTTTATCAAACCAAAAGGTGAAACTTAACAGGCTGAACTCCAGAAAACAAAGTGGTTCTTCTCTGTTGGCTTTAAATCAAATAAACAGACTTATTTCGTTATTTCTGGTGACTGTGACCAACATGTCCTCAATGGATCTCTTCAATAATCTCTTCTAATGATATGCATACGTATATATGGCACATTATTACAGACAAAGTTAAGAGTATATAAACTCATTTGATACCCAGCAACAAGAATACTGATACATTATGACCAAACTTTTTCATTTTGATGAATAGTCAACTGTTGTGTTTGTAACAGAAGTACGGTAGGTTGTCAGAGCTGATAAAGCTCACAATATCAAACTTCAACAAATGAAGCCAGATTTCCAGTATTAGTCGGAAACCTGCAAATGTTGCTGCCTAGAAAACTACTACCTCCTATACAAACCAATAACAGCACTGAAATAAATTGCTTTGTGCGATCATCTTTTGTTGACACTGTTGTCAGAGAGATGTTGACTTCATGCGATGGTTTTCAACACTTTCTACAGAGAGTTGTTTTCTATTAATGAAAAGCCTTGTTGGAGTAGTTGTAGATCTAATTTGACAAGTAAACAGTGAAGTATCTGTTCAGTCTGTTGACTTTGTGTAAACTGTTGTATTCTGTGGTTAGGCTCTGGGCATCACATGGCTCTTGTGCAAAAAGAAAAGCACCTTTGCACTTTTGTAATCTGTGTGATATAAAACGGTACTTCAATTTCTCGCCCTGAGGATGTTGTGTCAACATGACCCTCATCTGACATTGTCCTTAAAGACACTGCGCCAAATACAAAAGACAACTGACAGAAAAAGCATCATCTATTACTCTTTTCTTTCCTGCTTTTCATACTGATCATCAAGGTAACTTGCACATTTTCCCATGCTGTTTCTGTCACATGTACAACCACCAAGAGACAGCTGTTACTTAACATATCTATCTCATGAAGGACAGGCTCAGACCTGAGAGGTCAAGTGAAGGCTGTTAACTAGCAGGTAGGGTGGAGAAGTAGTATTCTCCTGGAGAGGAAATAAGAGCCACTAGTCTACAACCTCTTTCAAAGTGACAGTGTAGTGTAGTAGGTTAACCCTGTGTTGGCTGTGTCATTTGACCTGACTTCCCTTCTTCCTTCTGACGCCTCCTGACCTTGGCTTAACAACAGTTAGCCACCACTTCTGTGAAATGTCTTTTCTATTAGGGATGGTAATTTATCTCAATGTTAGTGATGTTTAAATTAAACTTCCAGACTAGGAAAACAGCACAAGAAAAAGATATGGTCAAACAGGAGAGGATCAGGGTGTGGAGAGAACTGAAACTCTATTTAGCAGTCATGCGTAATGAACAGTTCTAGACTTGAGTTCGTGTGAATATACATTACACACCCACGGATTTCTCTAACCTTAGACATGAAGCGATGAGGTCAAACTGGGGTTGAAAGTTGAGTGCGCTCTAGCGTTATCTTGGTTATGTGTAGCACATGTAAACATCATATCTTGGTATCAGAAACCTTGATAAATCCTTTTCCCCATTTTGAATAAGCTGAATTTGCTACCAGGATGACAATAGAAATCAGGATAGTGTGGCATGTAAACACCTCATTCAAGTTTCTCATCATTCTCTGTCATGTGTGCAGGTGCATCTTTTACTAAACTAAGTCAACAACAAAAAAAAACTATAACAAAAATTACGTAATGATGGTCTACGTGTTGAATTAAAGTAAAGTCTGACACCAGTTATGCAGAGGATAAATTGTGTTGCTGTTCTGGTCTCCCATTACATAAGATTATATGGAGACCAGAGTGGTAAATGCAACAAGTAGGGCTGTCAAAGTTAATGCGATGATAACTCGTTAACGCAAATTAAATTTTAACGCCACTAATTTCTTTACCCATTAAGACAACTTGCGATTTTTAGGTTGTAGTGGGCTCAGTTTTAAAGCTAGAGAGAAGATATTTGATATTTGATGGTATTGTATGAAACTAGAAAAACAAAGGAATCCATTGGTACCAACCATGTCATACTAGCTTGTCAAGGAGGCGGCTAAATAAAGATATGTCAATGAAAATGGGTTCTATGGGTACCCACGAGTCTCCCCTTTACGAACATGCCCACTTTATGATAATCACATGCAGTTTGGGGCAAGTCATAGTCAAGTCAGCACACTGACACACTGACAGCTGTTGTTGCCTGTTGGGCTGCAGTTTGCCATGTTATGATTTGAGCATATTTTTTATGCTAAATGCAGTACCTGTGAGGGTTTCTGGACAATATGTGTCATTGTTTTGTGTTGTTAATTGATTTCCAGTAATAAACATACATTTGCATAAAGCAAGCATATTTGCCCACTCCCATGTTGATAAGAGTTAAATACTTGACAAATCTCCCTTTAAGGTACATTTTGAACAGATACAAAATGTGTGATTCATTTGCGATTAATCGGAATTAACAATGGACAATCGTGCGATTAATCGCGATTAAATATTTTAATCGATTGAAAGCCCTAGCAGCAAGAAATCAAACTGGGTTCATCCTCGACGGTTGAGGTAGCTCAGTCAGTACAGAAACTACAGATTTTCTGGTTGTTAAGAAGTCAAAGACATGGCTGTACTGCCGCAGACGATCAGAAACTTTCATAATATTAGAATCGTATACAGTGACATAAGTAACTCTCTATGCTCTATTTTCCATATCCCATATAGCATCACAACCAGGATGAGACTCAAAACTGAAATACTAGTGTTTCTAATATATTTTACCAACTACTTCAATAAACGTAGACTAAATAATAGAAACAACCCTCAGCGTATAGCATTATACAATTCCAACAACTCAACAAACTACTTCCAAAATGACAATAAAGTTGAATCACAACATCTCTCAAACTGGATATCATAACCTTCATGAAAGTAGGATTTCTTTGAGGGCTGTTGTTGCAGACTCGATTAGTTTTGGCTAGGTGTACCCAGGGTCTGAAATTAACCTTTTTCCTCACCTGCCACTGTGGCAGGTCGCTGAACATTTCTACCGGCCACTCAATTTTTTTTTCTGCCACTTCTGAAATCTATGTAATACGCTTTAAAATTGTAAACACTGAGTCAGTGGTACCAGACTGTAGAATTTTGGAATATATCATGTAACCTTAATCCATGACTATATATAAATTAGGCTTTAGAATTGCTTTTTAAAAATAATATTTCTTAATATAAGGAAAACCTGTCTGCCATGGTGGCAGGTGACCTGACATTTTTACCTGCCACAGCCAACATTTACCCTGTAATTGACAGGTGGCAGGTGCTAATTTCATTCCCTGGGTGTACCTAATAAAGTGACAACTAGATAGATAGGGGACAGATTGTTGTAACAATCAGCCAATTCACTAGTTACTTAAGGAGCTGCCTTCTTCAAGAGTAACATTTTAGCAGCCTAACTTTCTAAACAACCTACAAACTGTTGTTATTGTCCAGTTGATTTCTGTCACCGGTGTGCCCCCCGAGAACATCTGGATCAAGCTAAGAAGTGAGGCACAAGGTAACTGCACATGGGGGGTCTGCTAGCATTTTGGGGCATAAAGCCTTGACTATCAAGAGACCATTTAGCTCCTAACTTACTCCAACATTTTTTATTTTGTACACTAAAAACCAAGCTCAATAAACTCACTCTCATAACAAGTCTGTGCTCATCACATAATAAACGTGTTGCATGCGGACTGAACTCCTTCAGCAACACTTTTGCAGCTTTTTGACTCAAGTTTTGGGGCATAAAGCCTCGACTATCAAGAGACCATTTAGCTCCTAACTTACACCTTATTTTGTACCCTAAAACCAAGATAAATAAACTCCCTCTCAGAACAAGTGTGTGCTCGTCACATAATAAACGTGTTGCATGCGGACTGAACTCCTTTACACACTTTTGCAGCTTTTTGACTCAAGTTTTGGGGCATAAAGCCTTGACTATCAAGAGACCATTTAGCTCCTAACTTACACCTTATTTTGTACATTAAAAACCAAGATAAATAAACTCCCTCATAACAAGTCTGTGCTCATCACATAATAAACGTGTTGCATGCAGACTGAACTCCTTTACACACTTTTGCAGCTTTTTGACTCAAGTTTTGGGGCATAAAGCCTTGACTATCAAGAGAAAACCAGACCATTTAGCTCCTAACTTACACCAACATATTTTATTTTGTACACTAAAACCAAGATAAATAAACAAGTGTGTGCTCATCACATAATAAACGTGTTGCATGCGGACTGAACTCCTTTACACACTTTTGCAGCTTTTTCACTCAACGTTTGTGCAGCAGCTTGTTTTTTTAAAAGGCAAAAGTTTGAGCGGCGGAGTGAGCCAATAAACAAGTCACCAAAACTCAGTCTGATTGTTTTAGTTCATGCTGTAAACATTACCACAGAGTAGGAACCAGCCACAGTGAGCTGAATAACTTCTTTAAATCACTAACAAGTTCCCACATCAACAGAAGAAGTGCGTTAAGCTTGTATCTCACAGCTTTTTGACTCAAGTTTTGGGGCATAAAGCCTTGACTATCAAGAGAAAACCAGACCATTTAGCTCCTAACTTACACCTTATTTTGCACCCTAAAAACCAAGATAAATAACCTCCCTCATAACAAGTGTGTGCTCGTCACATAATAAACGTGTTGCATGCGGACTGAACTCCTTCAGCAACACTTTTGCAGCTTTTTGACTCAAGTTTTTGGGCATAAAGCCTTGACTATCGAGCGAAAACCAGACCATTTAGCTCCACTATAACACTTTAAACCAAGATAAACAAACATACTCATAACAAGTTTGTGCTCATCACATATTAAACGTGTTGCATGCGGACTGAGCTCCTCACACTTCTCACACTTTCTCGCTCAAGTTTGTGCAGCTTGTTTTTTTAAAAGGCAAAAGTTTGAGAGTTTGAGCGGCGGAGTGAGCAAGAAAAACAAGTCACCAAACTCAGTGTGATTGTTTTAGTTCATGCTGGAAACATCACCACAGAGTACGGACCAGCCACAGGGAGCTGAATAACTTCTTTAAACCTCTAACAAGCTCCCACATCAACAGAAGAAGTGCGTTAAGCTGGCTAGCCTTAGCAATGCTAACCAATAGCTAGTTAGCCAACTAGCTATTGGTTAGCTTGCTAATGCTAGGCCCACTTCCACTAGTCCTACTACTACATTATTATTATCTCACACTCTGTAATGTTATCCTGTGTTTACCTGAGAGATGTGGAGATGAACAAAGACAGCAGGCCTCTCCGGTTAATTCCCTTTAAGGTCGTGTCTCCAAACCAAAGAAAGAGATATCCTGTTGGATCTTGGTGAAGCTAACGAGGCTCCTCTTGTCTCTGCTTGGTTTCCAGCAGCAGCAGCAGCAGCAGCAGCAGCAAGGCAACCTGACTAGCAGCAGCTAGCTCGTTAGCTTAGAGGAGCTAACTAGCCTCCACCAGCAGAGAGTTGGTGTGTGATGTTAGCTGATCGTTGGCTGCTCTCTGTCAGACTATTAGTGTCTGTTCTCTGACCAGGAGAGATGTGAAGGCGTCAGGAGGTGAAACACGTCCACTGAGAGTGAAACTAGAGTGTGAGTAGTGAGTGATTAGCCGTCCAGAGGCTCCTCTCTCTCCGACAACCCGCCAGGTCTGTTCTCTTCTCTACTGACTCTCCACCACCGACTGGAGAGAATGGATGTCGCGGTGTGATGACGAGACACGGTTTTTGTTTAGGTCGTGGGCGCTTGAATGTGATGTAATGATAAACTCCCTCTGGATGACATGAGAGTAAATCATTGTTTGTTTGTTTTTGTGTTAAAGATTTGTTTTATTTAAAAAAATAAATAATACAAATAAAATAATAATAAAAATAAAATAAATAATAAATAATAAAATAAAAATACACACAGGCGTACAGATTCACGCAAATGTACTTGTAGAAAAAAGGGTAATTATAAACATAATATTGATACATCAATTTAAATATATATCCTAGTAAAATAGTGATAATGGCATTTATGACATATTAATGATAGTAAACCTAACCAATAATAAAGATTTGTTTTATTTTCTCCCTCTGGATGACATGAGAGAGTAAATCATTGTTTGTTTGTTTTTTTGTGTAAATATTTGTTTTATTTAAAAAATAAATAGTTGCAATGTGTTAGTGGAAAAAAATAATTTATAAGAAAGGAAAAATACACATAGGCGTACAGATTCACGGAAATGTACTTATAATAATATTGATACATCAATTTAAATATATATTCTAGTAAAATACTGATAATGGCATTTATGACATATTAATGATAGTAAACCTAACCATTAATAAATAGAAACCTTAAATTAAATAAATTAATACACACACACACATATAAATGAATATAGAAAATAATAATTAAAGATGTTTTTGAATAAATAAATAGATACAATAAAAATGTCATTGGGTATTTTTTTTTTGTAAAGATTTGTTTCATTTAAAAAATTAATGGTGCTCGATTTACAGTGCAGTTGCAATATGTTAGTGGAAAAAAATGATTTATAAGAAAAGAAAAATACACATAGGCATACAGATTCACGCAAATGTAATTATAAACATAATATTGATACATCAATTTAAATATATATTCTAGTAAAATAGATGACATGAGAGGCAAGGCAAGGCACCTTTATTTGTAGAGCACATTTCAGCAACAGGGCAATTCAAAGTGCTTTACATAAACATTAAAGAACATTGCGACAAAGTGCAAAAGAACATTAAG
Source organism: Adelosebastes latens (assembly GCA_916700685.1). Classification (NCBI taxonomy): domain Eukaryota; kingdom Metazoa; phylum Chordata; class Actinopteri; order Perciformes; family Sebastidae; genus Adelosebastes; species Adelosebastes latens. The sequence goes on from CAKAKR010037464.1 coordinate 74,853, forward strand.
ACATAATTAAAACAGTTATAAAAACATAAAAACACTAAATATTAGAAAATAAAAACAGGCTAAAAATAAAAGCTAGGATAGAAGCTAAAATAGAATAGATGATAGATAGATAGAGAGTAACTTTATTGATCCCGAGGGAAATCAAGTTTCCAGCATCACAGTTCCATAGTGCAAAACATTTTAGTAAAAAGGCAGTAAAAAACTTAGTAGTGCAAAGTACAAAAAAATATACCAGATATACAAATACAAGGAGATGAAGAAAACTGTTAAAACTGAATATAGTGCAGGGTAACAGCTGAGATACACGACTATTAGAAAAGTGAATATAGTGCAGAAGAGACTGTTAAAAATTAGTATAGTGCAGGGTAACTCCAGTAGCTTGAGAGAGTAAATCATTTGTTTTTGTTTTTTTTGTAAAGATTTGTTTTATTTAAAAAAAATAAATGACGCTCAATTTACAGTGCAGTTGCAATATGTTACTACTTGGGATGCTGTTCATATATTTAATTTGGGATGTAAATAAATCTGGGCTAGTTTTTATATTATATTATATTATCATTCTATGATATATGAGTTAATAGAGGAGAAGTGAGAAAATAAACTCCCTGGATGACATGAGAGAGTAATCATTGTTTTTGTCTACCAAAAATAATTAGGGTATACGTCATTTATTTCAGAATGATATTGTTTGTGTGCCTTATGTTGTCAATTACTGGAACAACCTTGTAAAAGACCTCAAGTGGAAGAACATCTGGACTCTACCCTATAAGTATCTTTTGACAAACAAAATAAGAGAAGTATCCTTTAAAATCCTTCACAGATATTATCCAGCAAGTCATTATCTTGTTAAGTTTAAACAGGACATCAATGTAAACTGT
>CAKAKR010037470.1:0-12279 GCA_916700685.1 Adelosebastes latens
CTTGGGGGGCGTTGAGGTGTTCTTGGGGGGCGTTGAGGTGTTCTTGGGGGCGTTTGAACTTTTCACCAAAGATTCATGACAAGACGAGTTGAAACTTGCAACTACTTGCAACAGAATGTGGTCTGCAACATTAGAAAAGCTGCCAGTTTACACCAACACAACTATATGAGACGGTGCATCATCTTTACTTCCGTGTTTCTGTCAGCTCTCTGTAGCTGCTCCACATGCTGCCTTCACTGGAACGGGACGTCAGAGGATCATCTCTAGAGACTTTCACCAACATGGCGTTTACTGTGTCAAGTCAGGAAAATGGACGCTCTCTTCCTCGGTATTACCCGCGGAGGAAGTTAAGAGTTTCTTCCTCTTGAAAGCATTAATTTCTCCCGAGGATACACGGTGAACGCCATGTTATCGCCGTGGTTACACATTTACAAGAGGGATGTTCCGCTGTCGGACTTCCAGTGAAGGCAACTTAGCGTCGAGCTACCAGCCACACACAACCCCCCCGTTTTTCATCACCCTCTCCCGGTTTCCTCCCGGTTTCCTCTCGGGGTCACAATCCTCCCGTATTTCTCCCGATTTATAATATTTTTACAAATTTTCACCCTTTTTTTTCCTTTTCGTTATCTCAGTCTGTTTCTGAACAGTGTGTAAAGTCCCGACTGTTTCCACCCGGACGACAACATAGACTGCTCTCTTCCCCTGAGAAACAACAGAGCTACACCAACTGTCGTTTCTCAGGGGAAGAGAGCAGTCTATGCTGACGACACAGCGCAGTTTGAGTTCATGTTAAGCTGCGCTCTCCTCAGCGAGCAGCGCCTGAAGTTGAGCTTTGCTCGATGCATCGAAAAGCCGTCGCAGCGCAAGCCGTTAGAAATAACGTGTTTCAGAGTGCCGTGGTGGCGTTGTCATGTTGTGTCTGTTGTGGTCTTCTGACCACCCCCACCTCAGGCCTCAGCACCATGGGGGCTACATTTCATTTGATGGGGGGCGCTAGCACAAAAAAGGTTGAGAACATCTGGTCTAGGTGGTCGTCGATGATGAAGTCACAGATCTGAGAGTCCTGTACCTCGAGCAATGATTTGAAACTGTTGACCACAGATATGTTTGTAACCAGGCAGGCTTTAACACTCAGAGATGCTCTTTGTTTGAACTGATGTGATCTGTCCGTCCTCAGAGATCATCAAAGACTGGCTGGTGAAGCCTCTGAGAGACCAGCACGTGAAACCGAAGGCCAAGGCCACGTTCAAGTGTGAGCTGTTCAAGGACACTCCCAACTGGAAGTGGTTCAAAGGAGACAACGAGCTCGCTCCGTCCGACAAGGTGGAGATGAACAAAGACGGAGAGAACATGACGCTCACCATCAACAACTGCCAGCCGGACGACGTCTCCGACTACACCGTCGAGGTGGAGGACCGCAAATACACGGCCAAGCTCACGCTGGGAGGTCGGTGTTACCGTTCACAGATCAATCATGTGTCGTAGTGTGTTGAGTACTTCCTGTTGACGCCTCTGTGGATGTTTCAGAGCGTGAAGCTGAGATCCTGAAACCTCTCGTCAACGTGGAGGTGGTGGAGAAGGAGGAAGCCAACTTTGACACCGAGATATCTGAGGATGATGTCGCCGGTGAATGGAAGCTGAGGGGCCAGGTGCTGATGAGGTCTCCGGTAAGATCTCACTGTGAACTGGTCTCTCTGGGAACTGGTCTCACTGGGAACTGGTCTCACTGGGAACTGGTCTCACTTGGAACTGGTCTCACTGTGAACTGGTCTCACTGGGAACTGGTCTCACTGGGAACTGGTCTCACTTGGAACTGGTCTCACTGTGAACTGGTCTCACTGGGAACTGGTCTCACTGTGAACTGGTCTCACTGGGAACTGGTCTCACTGTGAACTGGTCTCACTGTGAACTGGTCTGGGACGAGAGTTGAAAGTAAAATACCCGTTATATTAGCATGAACGGCGCAGCTAGCAGGACCGGTTCCAGCTAGAAGGGCCGGTTCCAGATAACAGGGCCGGTTCCAGCTAGAAGGGCCGGTTCTAGCTAGCAGGGCCGGTTCCAGATAACAGGACCGGTTCCAGCTAGAAGGGCCGGTTCCAGATAACAGGGCCGGTTCCAGCTAGAAGGGCCGGTTCTAGCTAGCAGGCCCGGTTCCAGCTAGCGGGGTCGGTTCCAGCTAGTAGGGCCGGTCCCTGCTAATAGGGCCGGTTCCAACTAGCAGGGCCAGTTCCAGTTCTGGTTTTGGTCCTAAACTGAAGTCTTTGCTTGTTCTTGGTTCCTCAGAGCTGTGACATCCGAGCTGAAGGCAGGAAGCGTTTCTTGACGTTGAAGAACGTCCAGCTGGACCAGGCTGGTGAAGTGTCGTATCAGGCGCTGAACGCCGTCACCACCGCCATGCTCACCGTGAAAGGTAAACACCCGCCACACTCTTGTTTGCTCTTTGTGTGCTGCGTTTGTGGGTCTCAGAAAACGCAGGATTTTCAGACGGACCACGGTAAGAAAAGTGTTTTTTTGTGAATAACTGCCAAACTGTTCGCACCTCCCAGAGATCGAAATGGGCTTTGTTGCTCCGCTGAAGGACGTTTCTGTGCCTGAAAAGAAACAGGCTAAGTTTGAATGCACCGTCACCAAGGAGGTGTCAAAGGTCATGTGGTTCAGGGGGGTGGAGATCGTCACCCCGAGTCCTAAATATGAGATAATGGACGACGGACTGAAACACATGCTGATCATAAACAGCTGTGAGTTTGACGACGAGGCTCAGTACACCATCGAAGTGTTGGGCCACAAGTCGTCGGCCCAGCTGGCGGTGGAAGGTAAGCGGCCCGTCAGAGACGCTTCACGTTGTTTCCTCTTCGCTGTCTTTCCATGTCTGTGGCTGTAAAGTGTTTGTGTTGTTGCACCGACGTCGTGTATTTCAGGCATCAGGCTCAGATTCGTTCAGCAGCTTCAGGACCAAACAGTGAAAGAAGGTAAAACGGCTCGATTTGAGCTGGAGCTGACGCACGACGACGTGCCCGTGGTTTGGTACCGCAACGAAGTGAAGCTCCACGTGAGCCGAACGGTGCTCACGCACGTGGAAGGAAAGAAACACAGTCTAGAAATGAGGACGGTGACTCTAGATGATACCTGCCAGGTAAAGGCAGAGGCCAGAGGAATGTACTCCATGGCCAAACTGACCGTCATAGGTAACCACGCACCTCCTCTTCCTCCTCCTCCTCTTCATCCCAACATGTGTCCATCATATCCATCCCTCCATCAACATGTTACTGGTCCTCTTCCTCTTCCTCTTCCTCTCTCTGGATTCATGTGTCCGTCATATCCATCCCTCCATCAACATGTTACTGGTCCTCTTCCTCTTCCTCTTCCTCTCTCTGGATTCATGTGTCCGTCATATCCATCCCTCCATCAACATGTTATTGTATTGATTTCATTACAGGACATCGTGTGTTTTCTTTTCCTTTGTAATTCACTTTTTATTGTTTTTCAAAAAGACGTCACATCAGAACAAAGACATCAGAAACCAAAAAATAAAACAGTCATAACAATAAAACTAATAAGACCACAGGAAAGAAAAAAATAATAAAAATGAAAAAAAAAATATATATATATATATATATATTTATTTATTTATTTTTATTTTTATTTTTTTATTATTATTATTATTATTTTTTTTGGGTGAATGTCACCATCCCATCGTTATCATTCATGTGTCATAATATAAGTAACATGTCCAGCAAGAGTCGCCTGTCACCTGTCTCTCAGTCATATAATAACTAGTCCTGTTCATCACTACAACACCACATCATCAGACACTAAAACAACAGTTTACATATAATCAACATACTCAGTACAATGCAGGCGACTCTCACACCTCACATGACCGTGTTCACATTACCGTGTTCACATTACTGTGTTCCTGACGGGGCCTCCTGTCTGTTGTTCAGTTTAAACATTAATGTTCATAATTGGTTATTTTGGTAATTTCTCCCAGCCTTTCATTAAAAGGATTATATATTATTATTATTTTATAATATTTTATTAGTGTGTTGAGTTTTCATTCTTTGATGCATGTAGAAAGATCAAGTTAATATTTGATGGTTTGTCCATTGTTTTCTTTGACTTTTATTTTGAAATACATCAGTACTATAAATCCACACATCTTCTCTGCTCTCAGTTTGGAGCATCTTTAACTCTTTGTTTTGCCGTTTCTCGGAGGAACTTGTCTTCGTAGCGTGTTGCAGAGATACGAGTGTGAACTCTGGTGTCTGGTTGTGTTCCAGAGGGCGACGCCGTGTTCGTGGTGAAGCTGCAGGACTACACGGCTACGGAGAAAGACGAGGTGTCTCTGGACTGTGAGCTGAGCAAAGACGTCCCCGTGGTTTGGTACCAGAACGAGAAGGAGATCATCACCTCCAAGCTGCTGGTGATGAGGTCGGAGGGAACTCGCAGGTCTCTGGTCCTGAAGAGAGTGGAGCAGAGCGACAAAGGAACATACGTATGTGACTGTGGGACGGACAAGACGTCGGCCAGCATCAGTATCGAAGGTAAACCCGATGAAATCGTCATTATCGGCCCGAGCACCGACAACGTCGGGCCAGCGAAGGCCCTACTGACACTGTAGGAATTATTCTCTTTCACAAAAATGAATCGCCTTTTTGAGGCCTTTGCCATGCTCAAAGAGTTGTTAGGGTTGGCACACTTATCAGACGCGGTGAAACATTTTATATTTTAAGGGGTTTCGGGCTTGGGTGTTGCAAAATGGCTCACTAGCGCCCCCTAGAAAGTTGGAAAATTGAGCCCCTCCCTACGGTTTCACCTACATGTATGAAATTTGGCAGACAGATGTAACATGTGGAGACGCACAAAAAAGCCTCTTGGAGGTATGCCCAAAACTCAACAGGAAGTCAGCCATTTTTAATTTCATGTGCGATTTTCGCAAATGTTTAGCGTTTTATAGGGCGTGTACTTTAACAAACTCCTCCTACGGATTTAATCAGATCGACTTGAAATTTGGTCAGGACCATCTTAAGACCTTGAGGATGAAGAGTTATTCAAATGGTGAGTTTTCACATAACGACCTGACCGTGGCGTGGCAGCCATTTTGAGCCATTCGCCATGAAACAGGAAGTTGTTGTAACTCAACTGTACATAGTCCGATCTGTCCCAAATTTCTCAGGTATGATGAGGGTCCAGTCCTGAGGACATGTACATGCAAAAATATACTCATAGCCCCGCCCCAAGACGTTAGCCACGCCCCCTTTCGTAACTCGTGAACCGTTTGACATAGAGTCGTGTGGCAGGCGTCTTTACGCTCATCAGAGTTCTGGTTTCATTGTGCCTGGCCGTGTCAGTCGGCGTACCGCCATCATCCCCAACACGCAGGAAGGTGCGAGGGCCCGTTCTTCGCTGCTCGCAGATTTAATTAATCTACTGAAACACGATTAACCAACAACAACAACTACTTCATATTCAGACTCTTTAATCGTTCTTTTTCACCACCAGCTCGTGACGTCAAGGTTGTTCGGCCAATTTACGGCGTGGAGCTGTTTGATGGAGAGACGGCTCGTTTCGAAGTGGAGATCTCCGAGGACGACGTCCACGGCCAGTGGAAGCTGAACGGAGAAGTCCTCAGTCCTTCTTCTGTGAGCTCCTCAACCGTCACATGACCGAGGATTTATTCATTTATAGTAGAGCTGTGAATAGATTAATATAGTTAATCAGGATTTATTATTTACCTTAACTGTGACAGCTCTAATATTATATATATATCGATGTGAACAGTATTAATGACTGTTTGTGATGTTATTTGACAGGATGTTGACATCATCGAGGAGGGCGGCAAACACACACTGATCCTGTATAACTGTAAAGTCTCCATGACGGGGGAGGTGGCGTACGCCGCCGCCAACGCCAAGTGTTCTGCTAACCTGAAGGTCAAAGGTAAACCAACAAACTGTTAACATGAACACTGTTTGTCATAAAACAACAACAGGAAGTATGTCGTAGTTTCTGCTCCAGATCTCAGACTCTTCAACGAACAATAAATGCAACAGAACTCCACGTCCTGGTTGTATTATCTACACTGACGTTGCCTCTTTTTGCCTGCTTTTGAGTATTTGAGCCTGAGCCGACCTTCTCACAGCTTCAGAGTACAAACATCTTCTTGGCGTTTCCTCTTCAGAACTTCCTCTGAACTTCCTCACGGCGATGAGCGACGTTCAGGTGTACGAGAAGGACGAGGCGAGGTTCGAGGTGGAGCTGTCGAGAGCTTCGAAGAGTTTCCGCTGGCTGAAAGGTTCTCAGGAGCTGCAGAGCGACGACAAGTACGAGATGATCCAGGAAGGAAACATGTACGTTCTGGTGATCCGATTGGCCGCCTTTGACGACGAGGCCAAATACATGTTTGAGGCTGAGGACAAGAGGACGACCGGCAAGCTGGTCATACAAGGTAACTCTGGTTTTAATAAAAAGCTCTACTTAAAGTGAGGTTATAATAATATAATTCATAATTATATAATAATTATAAATTAATCTGCTTTCACATTTTTAAGTTTGTATTTAACTTTTGCAAAGTTTATCCCAAATTACGGGGGAGTGTTACCCAAATTTAAACTCCAAATTTGCCCTGAATTCACATGTTGGGTCTTGAATTTTCTAGTTTTGACCCTAAATTTGTTTTATTTTTCCAAATTATTGAGTTTGTATGTGGATTTTAGTGTTTTTACCCAAATTTATGGCTTTATACTTTAGTACACAGATTTTAGTGTCAGGTTTTACCTAAAATTGCAGGTTTGACCCAAAGTCTCATGTTCCTTAATTTTCTAGTTTTCTCCCTGACGTTTGGATTATATCTGAATTATCAAACAGGTTTAAATTTCTGTGACCAGTTTAAAAGCTTTCAGCAGACATTTGGGGATTTTAACCAAATGTGTGGTTTGTATTTGTATTTTCATGTTCTACTCCAATACCAGAATTCATATTATACCATTTTTTTCCACTTTTCAGCTGAGAAACAGAAACAGAAACCTGTTGTTATTCAGGCTGCAGCAGAAATAGAACCTATAGAAAGGAATATTAACACTGTTTTTTGTGGAATCTTTAATTTCAGGTATTCGTCTGGAGTTTGTCAAATCGATTAAGGACGTGACGGTGAAGGAGCGCGAAACAGCCGAGTTCAGCGTGGAACTCTCCCACGACAAGATCCCGGTGGTCTGGTACAAGAACGACGTCCGCCTGCATCCCAGCAAGGTGGTGCACATGACGGATCACGCCAAGATCCACACGCTGGCCTTCAAGGAGGTCACCATCGACGACACGTCCATGATCAAAGTGGAGGCCATGGACAAGACCTCGACCGCCATGCTCACCGTCATCGGTCAGTGTCACTTTTCACCGGCTGAGAACCCGATCAGTTTGTTTCATGTGTTGGAAACATCCAGAAGTTCATTTTCTAAAATGATTTGGCTGGTTTAAAAATGTTCAAGGTTAAAAAAGATAAGACATCCAGAGACAGTTTAAGAAATCTCAAAACAGAAATGTAAGTAAGTAAGTAAAGCTTTATTTATATAGCACCTTTTAAAACACACAAAGTCCAAAGTGCTTCACACACAAGAAGAAACATCAAACAATGAAAAAAACAAGGAAAAATTACAATATGAAACAAAGAAACAATGAGAAACAGATCAAACAAAAACAGACAAACACACATGTGGATGAGGCCTATAGAAAGGCTTGCCTATAGAGGTGGGTTTTTAGAAGCCGCTTAGAACAGTCCAGAGATTCAGCAGCTCTGATAGATCGGGGGAGGTGATTCCAGAGAGTTGGGGCTTAAACAGAAAAAGCCCGATCACCTTTTGTTTTACAGTTTGAGCGGGGGATGGATAAAAGGCCGAGATTAGAGGATCGAAGTGTTCGACAGGTCGAATATGGAACAAGGAGATCATAAATGTAACTGGGGGCGAGGTCATGCAGTGCCTTATATGTAATTAGCAAGATCTTAAAGTTGATTCCGAATTTTACAGGAAGCCAATGAAGGGATACCAGAACAGGGGTGATGTGAGACCGACGGCTAGTTCTGGTTAATAACCTGGTCGCTGCATTTTGAACCACTTGTAGGCGATTTAAAGCAGAGTGACTGAGGCAGGTGTAGAGGGAATTACAATAGTCTAGACGGGAGAATATGAAAGTGTGAATTAATAGTTCAAGATCCGTAGAGGACAAGATGCATCTGATTTTTGCAATGTTTCTTAACTGGAGAAAGCAGATCTGGGCAAGTTTAGTGACATGATGGTCAGAAGTCATATTCCAGTCAAGATTCTTAGCTGTAGGACTGATATTGGATTGAAGTGGGCCAATAAACTGATGAACTGCTGTAGCAAAATTGTCTGGTCCTATGAAAGAATGTCTGTTTTATCAGGGTTTAAGTGGAGAAAGTTGAGAGACATCCAGTCTTTGGTTGCTGATAAGGGGTCATGGAGGGAGGACAGGTGATTGAGATTATTGGTTTTGGCTGAAAAATAGATCTGAGTGTCATCTGCATAACAATGATATGACACGTCATGAAAGCTGCTGAACAAATGACCCAGATGAAGCATGTACAATGAGAAGAGGATCGGCCCAAGAACCGACCCCTGAGGGACTCCACACCGCAAAGGGGCGGATGAGGAGACATGATTATTAATGCAAACATGGAAATATCTATTAGTGAAGTATGAAAGGAACCAGTTTAAAGCTGTACCAGATATGCCAACCCAATTTTGCAACCTATCAAGTAATATAGTATGATCGATGGTATCAAAGGCAGCAGTTAAATCCAGTAAAATGAGAATGGAGTGTTCACCTTTGTATGCATGTATTAGGATGTCATTGGTTACTCTGAGTAATGCTGTTTCTGTGCTATGTTTTTGACGAAAGCCTGATTTGTAAATTTGTCGAATATTTTGTGCCACTCTGCCACTTTCAGAAGTTGGTCCGTAACTATTTTCTCTAGAATTTCTGATATAAATGGTAGTTTGGAGATTGGTCTGTAATTATCTAATTGAGCTGGGTCGAGAGAGGGTTTTTTAAGAAGCGGTTGAACGCTGGCAGTTTTGAAATCGTCAGGAACAGACCTGGATGTGAGAGAGTGGTTGATGATTGAGAGCAGGCTGGAGCCTAAAACAGGAAGGACGGATTTTAGAAATGTTGTGGGAACCTTATCACAGCGACTGGAGGAAAGACGCATGTGAGCTAAAGTGTTTAAAAGAGTTGGCAGAGAAACAGGATTGAATTCAGACAGTAAAATCGGATGGCTGAAAGGGGCGGATGGTAGAACAGTTGGGGAAAATGTGGACCTCAGACCATCGATCTTGCTGATGAAATAGGATAAAAAGTTTTCACAGTCGTGAGGAGATGAGACGGGAACGGCAGGTACAGTGGGGTTTACCAGCTGGTTAATAGTGCTAAACAGAAATCTTGGATTATTTTTATTGCTGTTAATTAAACCAGAAATGTAGGCAGCACGTGCATCTTTAATGATCTGGTTCAGATTGAATAAAAGGTCCTTCATCCGGATGTGGTGAACTACTAGCTTTGATTTTTTCCATTTACGTTCAGCCTTTCTGTATTCTATTCTGTGTTGCGTGATAAAATCATTGATTCAAGGCATTGTGTTTATAACTGGGACTGACCTGGAGGTGAAAGGGGCGGAAAAATCAAGGGCTGATGTACACAATTCATTAAACCAATTAACCTGATTGTTAATATCAGTGAAGTATGAGTGTTCAATAGCCAGACTAGAAAAGTAGCTGGAAAACATGGCTGCAGACTGATCATTAAAGATGCGAGAGTGGATGTTACGTTTCTGAGTTATTGCAATTTTTCTTAAAAACAGCTGCGATATCTCCACCACGGCCTGTTAACCTTGGTGCGTTCAGAAACTCATCACTGGGTGGGCAGAGCTCTATGAGAGGGGAGAAGTCACCAGGTTTAAGCCAAGTCTCAGTGAGGAAAAGGAAATCAAGGTTGTGTGATGTAATTAGGTCATTTATGATGATAGATTTATTAGACACTGACTGAGAGTTCAACAGGGCAAAGACAACTGGAGTAAGGGGCTTAGCTGAAATGGGAATATTTCTGCAGACTGTAATCAAGTTATCAGAGCTTTTTGAGGACACAGAATGTGTAGGCTGATGGGTAGGCCTACGAAATCTGGACGTGATCCTAACTGGAATACTAAATGTCACTTTAGTCCAGATCCCGTTGTTGAAGGAACCTCAAGTGTTTAAGTTGTGATGTTATGGATCGGACATTTTCTAAGAACAGAACAGAAAACTGACTTCAGAGAACTTGTCAATGCGGTAAAACCAGATTTATTTAAAGGTAGTCCTAACTAACACATCACTCCTGGTTTCCCTGCAGAGGGCGATCTGTATTTCACCACCAAGCTGCAGAACTACACGGCGGTGGAGAAGGACGAGGTGAAGCTGGTCTGTGAGCTGAGCAAAGCCGTCGCCGACGTCAAATGGTTTAAAGACGGGAAGGAGCTCACTCCCTCCAAGAACCTCGTCATCAGCACCGACGGCAAGAAGCGCATCCTGATGGTCAGGAAGGCGGAGAAGGCTAACATTGGAGAGTACACCTGCGACTGTGGCTCAGATAAAACCACAGCCAAACTCAACATTGAAGGTGAATTCAGTTTTTCAGCCTCAACAATGTCTAAATATTGATGTGATCATCTGCCGTATAAAGCAGAGTATCGTCGGCGTAGGGGCGGAGTGAGTTAAATTTGGCCAAGAACTGAAGTCGTACTGTAGCACTACAAAAAGTTGTGGGTTGTTTGAAAAGGAGCTAGACAATATTTAGCTCTTGTTTCTATCTAGAATAACTCAGTAATCTGGTGTGGATGAAACAAAATGGGGGATCAGGGTTCCAGCATCAACCAAAGACGTTAAAGAACAAATTTTAGCAACGTTGCATCGGCTGAAAAGAAGCATTCTTGGTGAATCCAAGGATCAAAAGTAACCGCGAGATTCTCGGCTTGGCTCTTCCATGGTTGATGAAACGTTGGTATCTACATGGAGATAAGCCCCCCCACCCCGCCTCAACCTCCCTCTCCAGCGGACGAGTGCGAGTGACGCAAATTAACTTTTTTTGAGTAACGCAAGGCCAAACTTTGGTGTTTGGTGTGAACGCAGCATCAGAGTAGATAAAACAGGTTTCTGTTATGAACACCTGAGCCTCTACAGGGCCCTTTAGTCTGGTCCCTCTTACTGATTTGTTTTCTCCTGGTCTTCCTCCCTGCAGAGCGCGACATAAAGGTTACTCGTCCATTGTACAGCGTCGAGGTAACAGAGACAGAAACAGCCAAGTTTGAGACGGAGATTTCAGAAGAGGATGTCCACGGGAACTGGAAACTGAAGGGAGAAGCTCTGCATCAGTGTCCTGTGAGTCTGCTCTCATACAAATATATATATCATATATATATATATAAATACTACCTGTAGTATGTTTTAGATCAAACGCCTCTGTAGAGGGGAAACAATAACAGATTCAGATTAAAGATTTATCTGTAGAATATGTGATCAGCTGTAAACGTGTGATGCAGTGTTATATAGTCTTTATTTAACCTGGTTATAGGTTTAACTCTCTCACAGAACATGAAGTTGTTAAACTACTTTGACAATATTATTAATATAAAATATTAAAATGTGATGGTGCTGAATGGAGCCATTTTGCATACTGAGTACTTTACTCTTGATACTTAAAGTACATTTTGTGGCTAAAAACTTGAAACCTGATTTTCGGGGGTTTGATGTATTTATCGGGTCGTCCATGTCTTGTTCCTGGTCCCCCCCCCCCCCCGATATACTTTAATATTTAATAATGAACTGATGCTTCATTGACGTCAGTATGACGTGTCCTGATTGTTGTTTTCTTGCAGGATGTTGAGATTAAGGAGGAAGGAACCAAACACATACTGATCCTCTTTAACGTCCGTATGGACATGGCCGGAGGCGTCGACTTCTCAGCAGCCAACGCAAAATCCACCGCTCAGCTGCGAGTGAAAGGTGACGCTTCATTTATTATATATATATATATATACGTATATACTTATATATGTATTATACATGTTCATCTTCTCTTTAGGCTCTCAGAAAAACATCACTTCTGGTTTTAAACTTTCCTTTAAGTTGGGAAAAGTTGAGATCCACCGACACAGAAATCACTTCTTTGTACTCCCGTTATAAAATACTATATACTGTATATATATATATATACTGTGTATATATACACAGTATA